>VWZY01012438.1:79600-104408 GCA_013399075.1 Chloroceryle aenea
GTCCCTTCCAACCCAAACATTTCTATGATTCTGTAGTAAGTCTCACAGATTGGTAAAAGTATATCCAGTAATAAGAGTTAATTCTGTGTCTTTTCAGTTTTCTTTTATTTCTCTAAAGTGGTCAGTATAATATGTTATGGAAGTAAATTTTAATTCTGATCAACAGTAATGGAGGTCACGCTTTGGCAGTTATATAAATCCAATGAGGTTAGCTAGCCCATAAAAAAGAAGTGCTGAAGTGTTCATTTCTCAGTGGGTTATACTGCTAGGTGACTTGCTTTTCTTGTTATAACCATTTTATTGCAAGTTTCTACAGCAAAGAAAATGCTAAGTGATTTCTGGAGAAGACATGAACAATAAAAGTCACTGTAGCTTTTATATTATATATATTCTTTNACGAGAAGCTGGACATAAGCAGTCAGTGGTGCCAGAAGGCCAATTGCATCCTGGGCTGCATCAAAAGAAATGTGGCTAGGAGATTGAGAGGGGTGATTCTGCTGNGAAAGGTAAAAAATAGACCAGATGGAATGCTATTAACATTAATAACAGATTTTAAAATGTCAGGTAATTTTTTTTTTTTTTTTTTTTTTATAATCCTGCTGGTATTTTTGCTTTTGTTTTTAGATATATTTTTTTTCTGAAGCCAGAAGAAAACAGAAGCCTGTGAATGAACTGGTTATCAACACAATTTCCCTTTCCAACAACCAGTAATGGGATGTTAGAATCTGACCTTTCATTATTTCATTGCTATTTATATTTAACTTATTTTCTGAGAATCAGGCTGGGAACTTTTCCCTATTTTGCGTGAAAGGAAATGTTGTATGTGGGCTAAATTTGTGGTGACAAAATTTCCCTTGAAAGAGGCATTTAAATCTTCTTTATATCCCTTATTTAATAGGCAAATCTCTTCAGCTTCCAAAACACACATTTACAAGCCAGGATCTAGACTGTTAAATTAGCATATCTTAAGATGATTGTTTTTCTGGGAGAAAAAAAAAAGAGGGGAAATTAAACAGCATTTAACTTATTTTTATATTATGCACTTTCAAAATGAATAATTTTGACACTGAATTAAATTTTCTTTTTTTTTTTTTTATAAGATCAGGTATACAGTGACCAGAAAAGACCAGTGGCCTTTAGGAAATACATAATTCTGATTTTATATATGTAGTCCTGTCAGTCAGCAGAATTGTTCACACGATAAAGATTTAAGAATATGGTTAAAAGTTTTACTCTTAAGATATGGAAGTCTTTAAACTGGTGAAATCTGGTACACTTCTCATAAAATCAGTGAACTAACTAGCAAAATATTGTGTCTTTTTGAGCTCAGTTTTCTACGTTTTTCATAAACAACTTGAATAATCAGACCTTAGACTTTTAAATTTAAATAAAAGCTTTCAAGAGGAAGTAATGACACGGGCTATATTCTGCACAGTTTACTGAATTCAAAGATGGGGGCTACAGCTCCAGTTGTTGCATCAATCTCTGTCACTGACCTTTCACCAGACAGCTGAGCTCTCTCTCATCCTTTTTTGCCTTTTAATTCTTCAGTCTATTTAGGCTGTAAAGCCTCTAGACAAGCATCTAGTTTTTATAGAGTGTTCAAGTAGACCCTCCCATGACGGATCCCCATTGAGTGGTTGTGATCTCCAGCTGGTATCATTGTGCAGGTAACAAACAACAGCTCTAACATGCCAAGCTTGAGTACTTCTTCACAGACCGCATGTCTCCTGAGAAGTTCCTTATAGCTTTGCATAAAACCAGAGGAAACTTTGCAAAGGCAAATAATAATTTTTTCACACAATAGTTGGAATGTCTCAATAGACAGAATATTAAATAAGAATACTAAGCATATATTTATGAAATGGGAGATATCCTCAGATAAAAGTAATTATGATAAATAATCACTGTTCATCTGAAACCATTTCTCTGCAGAGAACGCATTGATTTTTAAGTAGTGAAATCAATGTGAACTGCTGCTTAAAAATTGATGGTGCAATATGGCCCATGTTATCAATGGTTTACATTTATTCACTCTATTGTCTGAGATTTTCAGTTGATTGTCTTTTGGATTAGCTGTCAAGCTTCTTGAATTGAAGCCCAAACTTGATCTTCTGAGAGATAATGCCTTATCAGTCTCATTTCAAGCAAGCTTCTACTCAAAGTAACAGCTACAGAATCTGATTTAACACTGTTCTTTTGGTGGAAATTAATTATTCTATAATCACATACCCTATTACCCACTTGAATACCAGAATTTCTCAACTGGAATTTTTTAATTCAATGTGGTAGCTCTAGAGTTCTTTATTTAGCAGTAGATGACACTTTCTATGGTGTTTCATAACCAGAGTCTTTTCAAGTAGTCTGCTTTAATGCGCTGAAGGGGTTGCTGTCTACCAGAGAACACAAATACTTGCATATGCTACCCTGAGACAGGAGGATTGGGAGGACTGATACAGAAAGACACATTGCTCTACATATTCAGCTTTCTTAGTGCAAAACTGGAAGAACAAATCAGTAAGGCTCTGGTTCAACATACAGCAGCACACAGAAGGGGTAGGTATAGTTGCATGTGTGGAAAACAGCAGAGAAATATTGTAAAGAATATCAATAGCCTGAAATACTTGAAACACCTGAAATATTGTTTGAGTAAAATTGCTATCAACTGTTCTTTGTATGTTACCTTAAACCTTTCTGTGAAGCTGCTGCAATGAATACAGAAATGATCTGTATGGACCATAGATCTAATTCAGGGTGGCTGTTCTGGTGAAGGTCTGGGAAAGTTTTTACAGTTTTATTAGTTCTAACAATGGCTGGTGTGACCTATCCTTTTTTGAACACTTTCCTGATAAATTTTCTAGAGTATAAATGGCGAAGATTTGTGTGTGATCATATCTAACTTACACAGGTTTAAATTAACCTGATCATAACTCCTCGGCCTAGTAAAAAAAACCTTGAACAGTATGAAGAAAGCAAGAATAACATATCAAAAGCATAAAATGTCTAATACAGAATTTAGGCCACCTAAAAGACAATGGTACAATATACAGACACTTTTGGCTTATATAAAAATATAATCATAATAAAAATAAACTGACTTAATAACAAAATAGTTTTGTTTTGAAATTATTTCAGGAAGTAATAATTCAGTACATTTGAAATTACTATAATTATTACTATAGTAACCCATTACTATATTAGTAAAATTGAGTTTAGAGATATTCCAAAGAAAGAATTACTTTTTGTTCTCTTATTTCTACAGACAAATGTCTTTGATTATTAGAAGCGTTAATTACACAGTAAGATCTTATTAACTGGTCAATAAGAACAAGGGCATTTTTAAAGAAGTAAAAATAAAGAGCAAGTATATTCTATCCTTTCTCTAAGAATTGCTTGTCCTACTTTTCAGCTTCCTGCAAGTCTCATACTCACAAAAAAAACCAAAACAAAACAAAAAACCCCAAACACCAAAAAAACCCTCTTTGTTTCGCTGCTAAGTCTGATTTGTAAAAGGCGGGGTGAAGAGTTCAGACAGGCATCTAAGCACACCCCAAAGAAAATAGCTGATTCCTGTACTGTACATGAACAAACAAGAGATGCATCCCACCAGACTCTCGACAGATCTGTCATTGTTTACCATTAGCTTTGTCATGTTCGCATGCCTTGTCATTCTGTGCAGTGGAGAAGGGGTTGGCCCGCTGCCGAACTGCCGAGTTGCAGAACTTAGACCTCCCATTCTCTGTAGATGCTGCTGGAAGCGTAATTCCTAATGAAAGTGTGCTCCCTAGTGTTACAGTGCTACAAAGGCCAGTGAGCTCCAGTTAAGAAGGTAAAGAGGGAAAAGAAACATCTCCGTGTATTACTTTAGCATATCCTTCTGTTTCTGGAAGGCTTATTTTGTTCAGCAGATCTATGTTACTACTCTTGAAATACCACACATGCTCAGTTTTCAAAATAAAAACGAGGATTAGGCAATTTTCTTTTTTTCTTTAAAAAAAAAAGGTGAGAAGTATTTCATGGTTTATGACTCAGGAAGAACTTCAGGTTTTAACTCAAAGGTCTCATTGACACTGTAGGACACAGTTATCGATATTCAGCCCTGGTATATTGAGCTTACAATGATGACAGTTTGACCCCATCCAACTCTGAGCATTTAAACTTAACGAAAATTAAAGACCAAGCTTTTAATTCTCTATACAATGCTGTGTATAGTGCAGAGGGAGACAAACACCTCCACATAGTTGCCCATTTCACCTACAAGGGAGAGGTGGTTTAGGCTGGAATACATTACCCTATCACCAGATTAAAACAGATGATGAATTTTCACATGATCAAAGTCAAACAAGATGAAATCCACTGTGAATACTAAGTCATAAAATTTTCATGTGGTAAAATGTGAATACATGTAAAATTTTATATTTGCTCATTTTTCACAGATGTACATTGCTCCACAAGGTGTCCTACACCGGGGAATAAAACACACAGTATTTAGTGATGTGAAAGAACATAATTCCAGGGCTACTGACTGCAGTGAAGTCACCCCAGAGGCACAGCACACAGATCAGAATCCAGGTCAATGGAAAGCCACAGAACTGATCTTACATCCCTCCAGCTCCTCTAACAGAAACTACTTTCTGCTCATCTCGCAATCATTTGTTGAGTGACAGTGTCACAAAGACAAAATGATAACCTGATATAGTAAATAGAAGAAGAACTCATTACAAAGAGAAACTTAACAGAATTTTCTCGGTATACTACTTTTGAAAAGCAAATCATACTGAACAAATCCTGTGGCTGCAGTTACATAAGGGTTTAGAAAGTACAAATGATACATTTGTGAAGTTCTTCCCTCATGTACCAATAAATAGGTGATAAAAATTTCAGATATAATTAATGTCAGGTGGGGTTTTAGGCATCTGCTTTGCAGGCACAATCACTTTCTTAATCATCCAAAGGAAATTATTTGTGTCTTCAAAAAGAGTAGCAAGAAGGAAGCCTGTATTTTCCAAATACAATTATGTGTTTATTATTGATATAAATACCCAGGGAGAATAAATATCTTACTATGCAAATAGCCCAACTGAGAATAACAACAGTTCTCAAAGTGTAAGACAACAGTGTTTTCTGGAATACTTTTCAAACTCTGACCCAATACTGAAAAAGGGATTGAAACTCATATTTTCTTGATTCCTCTTATAAAAAACCCACATTATATTTGGTAGCATACTCAAGCAAAAATTTTAATAGTTCTTCTGCTGACGATTATATGGGCTAAAGAGCCAAGTATAGCTTAATATCTGTCAAAAATTAAATGGACATTATCAATGTGATGGGATGTATAGCAGCTGATATATTAGACTCCATTCCAATTACAAATTCATCTAGTCAGTAAATGTGTGAAGTATTTAAAATCATGCCTTTTTTTTTTTCTGCTTCTTCTTCTTTTCTGACATCACAATCAGTTGTTAGAAAACAATTCCAATCAGTAAAAAATCACATTTTATTTCATACAGGCAATAAGAACTACACTGTAAAGAAAAAAACAGACTTACCTCTTCATGTAATGATGTAGGAATTAAAGTCTTAAAAATGAAAGTGTTACTGCTGTTTTTTTCTGAAAAGATTCAGTTAATTCCTCATTCAAAGAGAGAAGTTTAATATTATTTTCTCTCCTATGCTATTCTTTTTCTCTTGTGCCTGAAAAAAATTAAAACACTTCATGCAACATGTTCAATTAATGAAGGAGGCATTTAGAGGTAGGTAGGTAGGTAGGTAGCATGCTTATTCCTCTTTATGCTTCTTCACAAAATACTTTTAATTTTATTTCTGAGAGCAGAAAACTCCCGTTTTCTCAGGTTGTCTGTGCTTTGCTATCTCAGTCATCAGGAGACCAGCAATACCTAACAGAAAATAGTGTTCTAATGCTAAAAAAAGGCTCCTTATGCCACAGTACTTACTGTCATGGATGAACATTTCAGAATTCCACTGCAGTCATTAAGGTTTTTCAGTATCACAAGGAGACCCATTACATAGTAGTATAGGGTCCAGATTCTTCTGAGTTTTCAGTTTAACTTTGGTATTTCATTCTGTACATGGTATATTGGGTGAGGATGGAGAAAGTATTGTACCTACACTTCCTCCTTTTAATCCTGGATCAAGTTAGATATTGCAATGACAAATTAGCTGTCCCTCTTGGGCTCCTTTATAGAAAGCCCTTGTGCAGTAAACAAGAAATTACCTGCTCGGAAGTGCTCTTCTAAGCCTGGGACACATTTTTTATTTGGAATAAGAATACAATTCAAGCCATCTTCTTAGTACCCAGATCCAATCAGGTGAGTGTTTCAACCATCACTGTACTATTCATTTTACTTAAACCAGATTGCTTCATTTTCATTAGACTTTTTGCCTTACTCAGATATGTCCTATAACATTAGATACAATATACTCTGCTTATATGGAACATAATCACTATAATTTTTAACTAATCCATTTTGACCTTTTAATTTGTCATTTATGAAGAGCAAAAAGTCTAATGATGTGAGACCAATCTGACATTTATCCAAAGGATAATTTAAGTCTTTTAAGATGTCTGCAAGAAAGGGACTACAAACAACTAGTGAGATGAGTTCATTCAGAACACCAATAGTTCTTTAAAGGTTAGTATTCCAGATGTGCCTGGGACCTGGGTTTAGTTTATTTATTGACTGTCCTACATATTCTACAAGGCAAAAGTTATATTTTAGTGAGCTGCTACAATATACATCTCTGTTGCACTCTGAGTGACTTGCTCTTAGCCATTTTTTTTCCCTGCTCTATTTGTGAGGTTCATCTAGTGTGCTATCTTTGCCCAAAAAGTACATTGTTCTGCCTGATTTTAAAACTTATATCTTATAAAAGGTTTGTAGTGAGACCTGAATTTTACTTCCTGGTAATAAAATACTGAAATGCTTTCTTCTACCAATTGGCTTCATAACAGCTTACAAATCACTTAATTTCCTACCCATATATCTTCTAAAAAGTTCTCTAAGGGTACAGGGTTCAGTCTGATGGAACTCAGGTCATGATTTCGGTCTTAGAGTGAGCCGCTGCTTTTCTTTCAACTTAGGATTTGAAATAGTACAAACAAGCAAGCCAAAAGAATGCATGTAATGCCATACATTTCACAGGTAAAAAACCTGAAATGATCACCTAAAGCAAAAAAAAGGGAACATTACACATGGAAATGGATCTGATGAATATGATGCACAGTATATACTTGCATAGAGAAATGTACGCAAGTAGGAGAAAAACTATCTTAAATACATTATTTCAGTGGGAAATATGTTGTAGAAAGTATATGAAAGTCATCTGACACTCACTATGAATACACAGGTCTTATTGAAGGTATACTTGCTTTTCATTATAAATGTCATGATGATTTTAATATAGTTAGGTGATTTATATATGTTTAAGCATATTGTATGAATGCTATGGATTATTGCTTTTGATGTAGTTCTTTAATATAATTCTCAAATAATTTATACAACACATTAAAGAACAGTATATAACTTACTCATTATTCCACAGCAAGCTTCACATAATTTTGGGTAATATTTTCTTTTTCACCGGTTACCCTCCTCTGCTTCCGTACACTTCAGTTAATAGGTAGGTAGCCTTAAGTGCACAGACATTTTTAATGCAAAAATCAAGCTCTTACAGCAACACGCACATGCAAATACACCTCAAAATCAGAATGACAAGAATGTATGAAACTTCCCAGAGAGTGAGAACTATTCAAAGTACAAGATTAGTTTTATCTGTACCCAGCATGATCTGTGGTACTACTGTGTAGTGGAGCAAGAGGAACAATAAGAGAATCCTACTTCTTCACTTTTTATCCCTTTCAGTTTATAGATGTAAGCATGATTTTTAGAATGGGGTCCTATCTATAGGACCTTCACAGAGGTTTTCTAAAATGTCTTAAGAAAACTTTTATTCAGCTGTACTGCCAGGAAAAGTCATTGTTTCAAAGGTTCCTTGATAACACTTTAGAAAAATCTGGAGATACAGTATCTTTGCACTGCCAAACCAACATAACTGAATCTTTCCTACTGAAAATGAAACTTTATCAGTTACTGAAAAATCCAAAGTACTTTTGATGGGTGTAAGTCTGGATCTTCTTAATTCTGAAGATTTCTTCCCCCAGTTTTGAAATATATGTAATGCACTTCAAAAAGGAGTCTTGGTCTATACACAGCCAGCTGTAAGGGTCCAAAAGAGTTCAAAGCTCAGCAACATTCCTTATGCATAGCCTGAATTCAAATTAACTTCTTCATCACTTTCACACCCAGTAAAGCAAGATACTTGTTTATAAGGATAACTGTCTATATCATACTGCTCCTACAGGCCCAGTCTGATGTATAGAGACTATTGATGACTCTGAAGCTTGCAGAAATTTTCACCCCACTTCTCAGAGTGCTTACAACACATGCTCTGCTAAGGCAGAAAATGTGCAGCTAAGCTGGTGTATCTCCTGGAAATCCAAGGGCATCTGCCTTTTCCATACCTTGTTTCCACATGTTAGAAGGATAGTGCAAATATGGTCTGTAACATACATAAATTGCCCAGGTGGTGAACATATGTACTTCTGTGCACTTCCTTCTATTATGCCAGAGCAAGATTTTGAACAAAAAAAAGGTTTTATTTCCTGCAGTGAATGAGGATTCATGGCTATTCTCATCATATGGAACATATTGTAACTCCTCCTTATTCTTTCTTAGGTCTTTTTGCTCTGTCTTACTTACATATCTGGCCTTTACCAGCTGAAATGTCATCTAATGCATTAGATGAAACAGTGCTGACATCAGAATCAGCATCAGCAGTTCTGTTCAGGACCTCTGGTTTTACAATCGTTCAGTCTCTCTTAGGAATTTAAGGTCAGTTATAATTTTAATACTTCTGACATTTGGAATTGTAAGCATATGTTTATGGCAAAATAAGCAGAAAATTACTGGGACTTAGTGAAAGGTTTCCCAAAGAAAACATCACAGAATGATAGAATCGTAGAATACTAGGTTGGAAATGACCTCAAGGATCATCTGCTCCACCCATTCTTGGCAAAAGTGCAGTATAGACAAGATAGCTCAGCATCCTGTCCAGCTGAATCCCAAAAGTGTCCACTGTTGGAGAAGAACGTCTTTCTTCCCCACTTGCAACCATTATAAAAACTTCAAACCAAACAAATAAACCAACCTTTCTCCAGCTGGTGACTGTACATTAAAAATGTTTTTGTGAAGAAATACTTTGTAGGGAAAATGGACGAAACAAAAAAGAACTAAAAAAGGAAATTTCCTGCAGGACTTAGTAGCTTATAAAGCTACCTCTGCATCTTAATAGCTAGGAGTCTTTTGAAATTATAAATGTAGAAACCATCTCAGCATAGAATTTTCTTGTGAACATCAAATGACAACTCACATAATTTTGGCAATCATTAACCTGTAAGATTTACCCTGTAAATCACAAAAATTACTATCAAATCAAACCTGAATTAGAGGTACTGTGCATTCCCAGAACATACTATTTAAACGGAAGAGTAAACTGTTACTTATCAAAATCAGGCCTCTGTCGCAGAAGACTGTGTGGAAGAACAGTTTTTAGAGAATTTTGTTCCCCAAAGAGGGCAATGAGAGCTTTTTAGGTACATCCCTGATCATGAGGGGCACTGGCAGGAGTCCTCCTGTAGGACCCCAATCTTGTCTTCCATGGGGCAACATCTATAGGCTGAGTTTTCCCTGCCCAGAACAAGAGGAATAAAGCTGGAGACCAGATGGCAATGTACTGAACTTCAGATGAAAGCAGACAACTGACATACATCTAACACTCAAGGCCTTCTGAAGACAGGGTAGCATGTATGAATCCATGGTTTTGAGTTCATCAGACAACCCACCCATCATGGGGATGAAATCTCAAAGTGTCACAATTCAGAATCTGCAATCTTGGGGTTTAAAATTGTTCTGTACATACGAAAAAATGTACTCCCTGCTCAGAAATGGAATATATATGAGCACATACAGGAGCCAATATATAAAATACGAGAAGTTTTGCCAAAAGGATTTAAAAGTGTTCAAGTGGAACCCAGCTGCTTTGATATTTCCATTTAAAAAATGAGGCTTGGTTTCCACCATTTGAGGTTTTGCAGTAGCAGTTCACTCATCTCAGGTTTCATTGTAACCTCCTGGTTTCACTTATAACAACTATTAAACATTTTCTTTTGGTAAGGAACTATTTTTTACTTGGTGTCTGCCCAAATAGGAATGACTTTGGAAACTCTGAGAAAAGTCCAGACATACTTCTGAAGTAGATTAACGGGTTAGAGGGAGGAGAACTCTAGCCTTTTTCATTACCAGAGTTATTTTAAAGTGACAGACTTTAAACCAGAAAATGCTGCTGAATTTTTACTGAATAATATTTGCCTGTGTAATGAAGACTTTAAAGGAATTAAAAAACAAACAAACAAACAAACAAACAAAAAAACAAAGCACAAAACCACAAAAGAAGCAAACAAGAAAACCTTAACAAAAAACTCGGACAGAAACTAGACTGATGTAATCCTAATATCACAATACAGACACATGCACACATAGAGTTTTATATACCAAGAAACAATTCTACAAATCTTCCATTGTACCAAATATGTCTGAAGCCCACAATGGTCTAAACTAAACTCCCTGGACATCAGCAGAGACAGAAGTTTCCCTCAGTATTTATTCTCCTTGAAATACAAACTATTTGCTGCCTATCAAAAGGACCTACACCAAGATATTCTAAAATACATCTCTGCTGTTCTGGACAATTTGGAATAATTTAACAGAAAAAACAATACAGTCCATCTTAAATCTAAGATACATAAATGTACTGAGTTCTGCCTGAAATCTCTCCCCCCCAAAACAGACAAGCAAACCACAAAAAAAAAAAAAAACCAAACCAAAAAACAACCAACCAACCAAAAACAAAAAAAAAAAAAAAGCAACCAAGCAAAAAAAACCAAAAACAATAAACATGAAAAACCACAAAACTTGCAACATCCTAAGCAGAAGCGAGGAGAAGTGTAGAGGTAACTAAGAGCACTTCTCCCTGAGCAATATAAATAACTATGCAATGGGCAATACAGCTGAAAGCAGCTGTTTGAAATTAATTTGACATGCAAATTTCAACTTCTGTCCTTTTTATTTCTATGCTTATTGGGGACTTTGTGAATTTTTCTCAGTTTGTACCTAAGGAACCTTGATAATGAAAGATTAAAATTAGTTTAATCCAAGGGGGTTATATTTGGCTTGACTAGAAAACAGCTAGCTGTTTCATTTGGGGGTTGACCAGTATAATTTACATGTCACTGCTACTTATGTTATTGAATAACTGTGCAGATAGTTTTTCTTATCTTTTAGCCACAAGGTAAATCAAATATGCTTACACAGTCATTTCAAAGAATTACCTTCTTATGTGTGTGTGTACAAATGTGTATTAAAATGCTAGCTTCCAACAGTTCACATTAACCCGACCCTGAAGACTGTTTTCTCAATGAAAGCATTCATGTTCCCAGAGACCAGATGAAAAGGTAAGGAGGATGTCACTTCCACACTCTTAAATTTTTGGCATAGGAACTCAGAGGTTTAGAGGCAGAAGTGAAAGGCTCTAAACCTGAATCTGCTGAGAAAGCAGAAGCATTGTCAGTACACCTTTGCCAAAGCACAGTTGTGACATATGCTACAGAAGATTGTCCCTCTACTGAGCTGTGCTAAATAATGTTCTACAAGGCACAGCAAGCACAATTAAAAAGGAACACTTTATTGAAGAATTTGAGGGAAACATTTTCAGTGGCAGAGGAGAGAGCAAGAAGAAGAGCAATTCATTCAGAAGGTATTACAGAAAAGCTGAACTATATACATTTTCAGCGTAACAGCTATGACTCTGATTTCCACTTTTTCCCTTAAACTGAATTTTGCCAATTTATGTGTATTTGCCCTTCAAAGGTACATGCAGTACATCACAATGCACAGTGCTGAACAAAATGTAGCCTACGGACAAATAATATAAAAAAAAAAAAAGAAACACCTATAAACAAGTGGACAAATTCACTTTTAAAAGCAGTAGTTACCTAACGGGTCTTTAGAGAGATTCAGCTATTATATAGCTATTAAAATAATCTCAACTAGTCGTACAGGATCTCCATATGCACCTGCAACTGGTCTACATTGGTGCATCTATTTAAAGCATTATTTCTTTTTGTAGTTCAAGGGAAGAAACAAACTGTTCTGATCTTTCAGAGCATAAGGATCAATATAAAAAATATTTTTTTAAAAAAATGCATGCAATATAAGAAGAGAACAATTACAAAGTGTGAATGGATGAAGAGGATTAACATTTTGAAATATCATATATTCTTAAACCAATGATAGAAATAAATGCAATGTGTAGCTCCATTAACTATTTAATTGCTTTGTAGAATTAGTTCTTCAGCGCACACACATACATGCTTGCACACACACCCCAAAGCACTTCACCACCTAGTAGCTCATGGCCATGCATAAGTAACTTCAATCATTTTGTCCTGTGACTAGCAACTTTCATATTTTCAAGCCCTTTCTCTAACATGAAAACCTGTAAAAGTCTGACAATAGTCCTGTAAAGTAAATTGAACCTGTTTGCTTATAAAAGGAAAAACTGATAGAGGAGCATTGCATCCAGTTCTGGGCTCCCAGTTCAAGAGAGACAGGGATGGACTCAAGACAGTCCAATGGAGGGCTATGAGGATGATTAAGGGACTGGAACATNCATTAGAGACCTATTTTATTGTATGCCTGCTGAAATGAATGGGTAAAAACAAACCACAAAAGCAAAAACAAAACAAACAACCAAAAAAAAAAAAAAAAAAAAAAAAACAAAAAAAAAAAAAAAAAAAAAAAAAAAAAAAAAAAAACCAAAACAAACAACCCCACACAAGATGGGAAGATACAAGAAATACTGGTAGGAAAAGAAAAAAATATTTTACTCATTGAATTAAAATTTTATTAATTTATTTAATTAGTATACAATCTTTCTGATCCCTAAATCTATCAAGAAAAGAGGAGGAATAAGTATTCTCCTCATATAAATTCATTGTCTCCATATAGAACTGTGGCAGCAGAAAATGGAGCCATTTACTGAGCTTTTGTTTTTCTAACTACATTGTTTAAAGTCACTCTTCATTTTATCACCATAATTTGCAATTCAAAATAGTGCAATTTATCAATGAATTGTCCTAATAAGATTAAATCTTTTCTGTTGGCTTTCAGTAGGATTCATTATATAAAATGAATATGATTCAAAATCAGTAACTAGATGACTGTTCTTAAGTTCCTTAATTTTCCTGTTTATATCTGGAGGGCACTTAAAATTCTGTTTCCTTAAGAAACCACTCTGAGGGTGGTGAGAAACTGGAATGAGTTGCCCAGAGAAGTTGTGGACACCTCATCCCTGGAAATGTTTAAGACCAGGATGAATGGGACCTTGAGCAACCACATCTAGTGGAAGATATCTGCCATGGCACAGGGGCTGGAACTACATAAGCTTTAATGGCTCTTCCAACTCAAGCCGTTCTATGATTCTATATGATTCTACTTCCTTGATGAAAAAATTGTGAAATAATTGACACTTGTTTTTTTCTTATATGTACCAAATTTTTTTCGGGATTTTTTTTTCTTCCTTCTGCACTTATGGTAGAAAGAGTTCTACCACCAGTTTCTCTCCCAAAAATCAGCTTAATGTTAGAATGCTGATTTTTGGGACAAAATTGAAGTCAAACTCCATACTGGCACATTCTGCACATCATCTCTGAGTAGCAATTAAAAAGGAATAATTTCAGTCTGCAAGTCCAGCTGTCTTCCTGGGAAATCAGGAAGTGTGCTTGCGTCGCAGCATGTCTTTTTTTTTCAGCTTGGAATCCAAACCAAAAGTAGGCACACTGCCAATTTAGCTGTTCAAAGACAGCTGGCAATAACCTTGTGCACAGTGCATGTTAAAAATTAAGACAATTAAAATGTTAAAAAATATGTACTTAAATTTCAGTATTTTGAAGAATTTTTCAGTCCCAGGTAATGGATATGACCTTTAAGTAAAGGGCTTCAGCTTCCAGTATGCCTTTGAAAATCAGGTATCATCTAAGATAAGGAATATGTGTTGTCTAGTGGTTAAAGTTAAAAGCTGTCTGGCCCTGCACTGTATTTTCCCTTACTTAGTGTATGAACTTGTGCAAGTCATCCAGTGGGAAGAGAAGGGAAGAGAAGGGANTTAGGAAGCCATCCTTAGCTGTGGGGGAAATCACATCCACAACAAATCCAATATAATAGCCTTGTGGATCTCTGCATTTCCAAGCAAAGCTTTACATGAATAATATGGAACAGGCCCAGTCACATAATATACACAACAGGATATTCTGTATGTATGTAGCACAGTAATTGCAACCTGTGAAAGGTTAGTTTATCCTTCAGAAATACTATTTTCATTACACTACTGGGTAAGAATTCACCATATGGCTCAAAGTTTGACCTTTTACTTCCCCCCTCCAATCTATAATCCAGGCAATTTGCAGAGGGTGTTTTTTTTGTAAACTTCCTTTTTTGTGTGTGCAGTTTGGTGGGCTGAAAAATCAGGAACGTTCCAAACAAACCCTGTACAGATGGTCAGTTACAACATAAGGTGAGAATCAGAAAAGCTACCACTTAGATACCCTCTTAAAGTTAAGAAAAAGCATCTGGTATACAAGATAATAAACAGGCTGTGGAGTTTTGAGAGAAGAACTACCATGTTTTCTTATCCTTTTTTTTTGAGCAGTAGCATATGGATGCCAGGAGACCCTCACGTGGGGCAAGGAAAACTGAAAGTAAATTAAAACCAGAAGTGGAATAAACTTCAGAAGAATTAAAAACTGCCAACACAGCCTGATGTCTGAAGTTGATAATGGATTTTTATTTCCTCTAGTCCTCTGAATTCTTTATCACTATATTTCCCTATAAATTATTATGGCTGAATCTGGCATATGGGAACTTCTATATCATGTATCCCAGTGAATTACAAAGGGATATGCAAGCAGAAAAATATATTGCCTCTATTTAGGATTTAATATGTTGACTGCCCTCTAAAAATGCAGTCTCTAGCAGCACAAATTTCATACATAACGTCATCTGTTTGACACATAATTGACTTAATTTAATAATGCATGACAATATTTGACTTGGGATTGTGGTTCATCCAAATACATTGAAAAAGTGAACACACTTACTCAGCAAATAACTAGTTTGCATGTTTAAAGAAATCACCCCCCTTTAAAATAAAGCCTCTCTTTTATTTGTTTTTATGTAGTCCATGATTGCTAGCAGAAAAAGAATTAGATTAAAAAAATAATAATAAAAAAAAAGTCTTAATTCTTGCCTTGGTGATTTTGAGAACAGTTATCTCACATTTTCTCCTGAAAGGTCTTCTTGACTGGTGTAGAAAATTACCAGCACCTGCTGGGGAGGGGGTGTGGGGAGGTGGGGGAGACAGTTTTAATAAACAATAGAGCAAAATGTTGACCTAATGAAAACAATGTCAGAAGGAAAAAAAGACTATTTGTTCTATATGAAATTGTTTAAATTTACTTACCTGAATAGATGGAAAATGCCACAATCCTTTAAAAGTATATTGCTTTATATTAATATATCTTCTGTTTAAAATTATGTTTGCTGACTGCTCTCTAATGCTCTTACGCCACCTCTCAAAATGTTCCTCCAATGTGGAAAACCAGATTCCTGTTCTGCAGGTGAAGAAATGAGAGAATAAAGATCTTAGCCTAATTCTGCTGATGTAATTCATTTGGCATGTAAAATTCCAGAGTTTAAAAAAAGACAAAGGTACATAAATGAGGACTGAGCAGAGATGTAATCACTGAATTGAAAAAAAATACAAATTCTAAAATCTCTGCTCAACAATGAGCTTAGCCTGGAAGCAGCAAAACACTCCTGGCCTGTGTTATGTCTCTTCTGGAACTGGGATGCATAAAAGCTGCACCTACACATAGGAGATTGGAATTTCCATGGTGAAATGCAAGACCTTGAATGAATTGTATGCTATGGCCTGGGTGACAAATGTAGATTTCTGAGGTAGAGGAGCAGGCTGAATCCACCACATTTGAATGAACCCATAATTTATGCTTTCATTTCACTCCTGTGCTCTGTTAACACTTGATAACAATACTGTGTTCGTTTTCAAAGGATATGTTTGACTGTCATAGTGATTGACTTGTCCACTAAGTAAAGATTTTTCTTTGTATGTTTTATGGTACAGAAAACCATTCCAGGAAGTAATGGAATGCAAAAATCTGGAGATGCCCTCATGAGAAGAAAAATAGTATAAAATTAATACTAAGTATTTTAAATGTAAAAGGTAACAAATTTAAAAAAAAAAAATCTCAAACAAAATAGAAAATAAAGCAAAGAAATTTTTTTTCAATAAAAAACTTCATAAAGAGAAAAAATATTTCTGTAACATTTCAGTTGATAAATGAAAAACTTATTTATTTCCTACATTTGACAAAACAGATGTAGAAGGGATAAAATAGACAACATGAAGAAAATGTGGCTTTTTGTCAATACCTGTAGAATAAGTTATCACTCAGAGATGTATGTTATGGATTGGCAAATACATTGCAATAGTGACTGCTCTGAATTCTGTCTTGCTTTCCCTGTTGACAAAGAAAATTTAATGATTTAATTAAAACTTCTTTGGCTTTCTTTTTGTTTTCTTTCTTATCTGAATGGATCTTATGATTTCAGTTTCTCCTAAGGGAGGATGACAAGAGACAGACAGAAAAGCGTGGATGGCAGAGTTTAGGTAGAAGGGAAATCAACAGTAGCAAAAGTAAAGCAAGATTCATTTTTTCTAAGTCATCCAATACTCATTAATAGGGTATATGCTCCCTGGTATATGCTAGTTTAGATATTTCAATGAACGAATTTCACTAACAAGCTCAGAAACTCAGATGAAGGACTGATTACAACCTGTCGAGTTACCCTTCTGCTAAGAAGTTATCTTTTTGAGGCACTAGCTCTATTGCCTCTAAATGGTGAGCCAATTTTAAAATCTCCTGGTAGTGAGATAAGCTCAGCATAAGAAAATTGTGAGTGCCTAGAGATTGCTTAGTATTATTGTAAATGTGAGCAGATGCCTTATTATTTTTAGAGAGCTTACTGGTAGAAGAAAGAAGGATAACAGCACATAACCAAGGATAACAGCACATAACCCCTTTCTTTTCTCTATTCATTGAATAGCCTGCTCTTGAAATATCAGTCTTTGTCCATTGACATCTGATTGTATCCCCTCTCCTTGTTTACAACTCACCAGGGTTTTTTTTAGACTAATTTAGTCTGGTTTTCACCCTTTTTATAGCAACTTTCATTGCTACTGGTTATTTTTATACCTCATGAACTATGAAACACTTCCCAGTAGTTGGAAAAGGCCTGCAAAAGTCTGTTTCTAAAAACTGCAAGACGTGGCTTCAAGGTGACCTTCAGACACGGTGTTTTCTTTTCCAGTGGAGACAAAGGAGTAATTTCTGCAGTCATTTTCCATTTATACTGGTTTAGCTAAAAGAAGAATTAGGCCCAGAAAATCTATCTGCTGAAAAGGAAAAAAAAAAAAGAGCTGGAATTCACCTTTTTGAATAACATTCTGTTCTACTCAAGCTGGCACAGGTTCTGCATTGATAGGTTCCAGGGAACAGGTCCTTCAGAACATTACTTCATGAGTTTAATGTGTCTCTGAGCCTTTTTATGCATTTGAGGTTTGGTTTTGTTGTGGCTCCTCTTCTCTTCTCTCTCTTCTCTTCTCTTCTCTTCTCTTCTCTTCTCTTCTCTTCTCTTCTCTTCTCTTCTCTTCTCTTCTCTTCTCTTCTCTTCTCTCTTTTCCTCCTCTCCTCTCCTCTCCTCTCCTCTCCTCTCCCTCTCCTCCAATGAAGCTATTGTTTTGCTGGGGTACCTTTTCAATTAGCTTGCTTAACTTGACAATATACGGTTTTGCAGTGCATAACTAGGTGCCAAATCTGCCTTTACGGCTACAGGATAGGATGAAAGTTCTGTTGATCTTCGAAAATTCACACCAGCAAGGTAGAAATCTTGGCCTACTGAAGCAATATTTCCTTCTAGGGTGCAATTATGTTGAAAAAAGCAACATTTTGTGAAGATCTATGCACAAAGGGATCTCCTTCACCACAAGAAATTTGATGAAGATTACCATTTTCTGAGTCCTTCATAGGATTGCCACAAAACAAGCACTGAGTGTCTCAGTGACATGACTACATGCTAGTCTTCAGGATGATGACAGGGAACTCTTGTATCTAGAATAAATCTTCTGCACAGTCTATTTGCCACTACTATTTTCATTTATCCTTACAGCTATGGAATCTAGAATTAAATAGACTTTCTAAGTATGGTCTTATCATTCTGCTCCCTAACAAGCAGGTTGTGGTGCAGAAATATCTGTTTCACAGAACACAGAACTAAATAAATGTGACAGACTGTTGACAACTGTTGATAGCATTAGATGAAGTCAGCTGTGGTTTTGCTCCCATGGACAGAGGTGCCACCACCTCCTTGAAAAACCTTTTAAGGCTACACTGCACTCTTGGGGGGGGANACTGCACTCTTGGGGGGGGAGTTATGTGAAAAAAAAAAAAAAAATCACTTCATTCTTCAAACCTGTAATGTTTGGCCTTTTCTCCTTGCTATAGTAGCTAATACTACTGAAAACAATTTGCTTCTGCTGTCTTTGTCATTGCCCTAAAAGTATCTCTTGATCATCGCTAGATCTCCCTGCGCTCTCCTCTTTACGAAACTAAACTAACCTATCCTGTCTACATAATCTATGAGGTCTCTGATCATCTCGTTAGCTCTCTCTGGCCCCTCTCCAGTGTTCTGTATCCCTCTTAAACTGTGGAGCCCTAACTAGATACAGTAATCTTTCTAAATGCAGCCTTAACTTCCTGTGATCCAGTGAGGTAAAATCTCCTTTCATATTTCTCCACTATGAGTTCAGCAACAGCAGTGATATTTAACAGTCTCTTGACTCACTGTAACAATCTAGAATTTGACCATTGCTCTTAGAGTAGTGCCTATTATACACAGAATTTTTAGGATCTTCAAACACAAGATAGTGGGCTTGTGGGCTATTGAGGAAAAATGAGAACAGGCAAAGTTAACTGTATATAATTTGAGGTGAAAGGTACACTAGTAAGGGTAAAGTTGTAATTTTTTTCATCAATTAAAATCCTACTGGATAACTTACTAAAATGCCTGGATGTTACCTTTTTAAACATTGATATGTGAGGAAAAAAACAGGGACATGAGAATTATCGTTAGCCTTCTAATTCTGTATTTTTGCCCTGACTAGCTCAATGCACCTACAACAGACCAGGAGGAGAATAAAAATTTCATAATGGAGCTTACAGAGCATCCTTCTAGTATCATTGATGACAAAAATTAATTCAGAGCCTATTACACTGCAATTTGAATAATACAATGATTGGATAGTCAAATTCTTTTTAACTGCTTGTTTAGTTTAATTTATTACAGGTCTTCACTTATGGAACATTGAAATGGAAGAGGAGAAAAATGCTATTAATGGAAACAATAAATAGATGAGAAGTGAGATTGAAAATTAAATTAAACATTTTAGGAACATAAAAATACATGTTCATGAAATGAATCAAGTATGTGCTGAGCCTGACCTAGTTAGACAGAGTCTTGCACAAATCCTAGAACCACCAAAAACTCGGTGTGATCTCTGGATTCAGGCTTAAACTTCAGAAAACTGTAAACTTTTAATTTTGTAAGATGATAGAATGCTTCAGAAAATAAAAGAAACAACCTTCTTTAACTTAGTCTTAATAGCTAATAAATGATGTATCTGCCAGTAACTGTACTATTTGCATCTGTATCTACATAAAACATACTGAGGTATTTAAACGTAACCTTCAAATGAAGCATTTAAGCAATGTATTTGAAGACAGATCTATCTGAGAATTTTGTGGCACTCTAAGTGACCTCTCCAAAATAAAATAGAGGCAGAAAATGTGACCATCCCACCCATTGCTTTATATTTTTTTAATCTAACGTTAGGAAAAAATATCCTTAACATGGAGCATATGTATCTACTGAGAAAAGCCATTTTGAGTTATGATCGCAGAAACACAAACAAACAAAAAGTTTTCTTTTTTTTTTGTTTTTAAAATAAATTTTTATATGTACACGTCTGTGTATTGAAGTTTCAAACCTAAACCTATTTAGTCCAGTGCTTTGTCTCTGATACTGATCAGCAGTAGGTTTTAAGGAAGAGGTATTTGGAAACATAGCAAATAGTATTCCCACCCTTACCTTCTTGATTTCTGGGAGTCAATGTTACAAGAATATCCTGAACTTGAGGCTGAAATTACAAGTCTACAACAGGACTTTCTTCCAGGAGTTGTCTTACTGCCCCATTTTATGCTTATGTCTTCTTCATAATGCCATGAAAAAGTGAAAAGCAGACTCTTTGTTCCATTGATGATTTTATAGATCTCAATCATATCCTTTTTACTTAGTCTGTCTCACTATTCTGACTGTCCTCACAGTTCTTTTTGGTTCCCACTCCACCCTTGAACCAGAAGAGCTTGCACACTGCAACCATTCCAGAGATTTATACAATGGCAGAGTTACATCTTTCATCTTGTTCTTTGTTGTCTTTCTGAAGATTTCAACATTCTGTTTGTTCTTTAAATTGCTATTCAGCAGTAAGCTGACCTTTAGAAAACTATCCACAATAAGTCCAAAATTTTCTTGTGGAATACTGATAGCTAATTTAGAGTCATTCACTTTTTGTGTATAATTATTATGCATTTGGTGGTTTTCCCCCTTGAAAATTATCTTATCTGTATCAACAATGAATTTCATTTACTATTTTATTGTCATGGGAGTCTTCTGTAGTATTTTACAGTCAATTTTAGTTACAACTATGTGAATAATTTTTGATTATTAGCAAACCTTGACATCTCATTATTCATTCCGTTTCCCAATAATTTAATAGTATGTTTAATAGCAGAAAAACATAATAAGTGGTGATAGCAATTTAGACCCATCTTTTTTGTGTAAATTAAAGATTCTTTTTTTTCCAGAGTGTGCACCATATTACATTTATCAGCACAGAATTTCACTTGCCTTCATAGTGTTCAGTCACATAATATTGTACTGTCCTTTGCAATTCTTCAGTCAAATTTCAGCTGTGCTGCTGTTAATAATTCAGTATCCATTAGTGAGCTGTGTCATTTGCTATTCACTCTCTCTCCTGGTCAGCTATGAACATGTTGCACTGCACAGGCCGCAGCATGAATCACTGTGGCACTCCAGGGTCTAATCTCAGTGAAAACACATGCTTTACCCCCAGCCAGTGTTTCCAATGTTTACTCAGTTATTTATCCATCTGAAGACCTTCCCTCTTATCTCATGGCAGAATAGTTTCTGTCTTATCCTTCTGGTGAAGGTTATTTTTGAAAGACTTTGGAAACTGCATAAAGTAGATCTCCCTTTTCCACAAGACACTGAACTTTTAGCTGCAACTTTTAATAACTATTCCAGCTTTGATGCAGTGTTCTTTTTTCAAAATTAAATAATGCTGTGGAAGATTCTGAAGAGACCTTTTAATCATTCAGGAATATTAAAATTTATTTAATTTACTATTACAAACAGGCTCTTATGAATCTGTCTGCATATATAGTTCAGACTTAAATTAAGAATTGTTTCTTTTTTTGTGAACTTTTTAATTAGGAATGCCAATAAGAAGACATGTATGTTATCTAACCACTTATTTCCTACATTATTCCTTATCAGGATGTTACTCAGTTCACATGGAGGTAACTGAAGTCTCCCTATATTGTTGTACTTTTACTTTTAGCTGTTACATTTTACATTAGCATTTCATAGGTATTGCAACCTTTTTGACTGAGTAATTGATAGCATAGTATGATTAATACTCTGCCTAGTCAAGCCTTCATTTTAATTATGGGAAATCTCTGTTGCTTGAACTCACAGTTCAAGTATTTACCTTATTTTACCTCTTTAATGTGCAACTTCACTCCTCCATATAATACTTTGTCTCTCATTTCTGTACCATTTGTGTTCTTCTGTTACAGTATTTCACTAATTCCTTTCCTACTTCTGAGATGCCTGTTATGTCATATCTCTTACATAATCATAAATTCTTTTACTTCATTATTTTTTATCTGACTTTGCACAGAGGTAGGCAAACACTTGGGGTCCATCTCTGCTGAAATGGGATTTAAAGTTTTAATATTTCCTACAAGAATCTAAGAAGATCTGTTGTATCTTTTCTTCTTAAAGAAATTTTCCAACTTTACTGGAAAAGAAAAATAGTACATAGAAGCATAGAAATGTCTGGTTTGGAAGGCACCTCTAGAGGTCATCTAGTCCAACCCCCCTGCTGAGAGCAGGGACATCCTCAACTAGAGCAGGTTCCTCAAAGCTCTGTCAAGCCCCACCTTGAATGTCTCTAGGGATGGGGTCTCAACCACCTCCCTGGGCAGCCTGTTCCAGTGCTGCACCACTCTTGTGGTAAAGAACTTCCTCCTTATTTATAATCTAAATCCACTCCTTTCTAATTTAAAACCATTACCCCTCATCCCCTTGTCGTGGGGGACCATGTCAAAGGCCTTACAGAAAAGTCCATATAGATCACATGCACTGGTCGTCCCTTGTCCACTGATGCAATCACTCTGCCATAGAAAGCCACTAGGTTTGTTGGGCAGGATTTCCCCCAGTAGATCAGTCAGTAAAACTATGAAGTGAATCACCAAATCAATATCAGTTGAAAGAGAGATGTACTTAAAATTTTGACTCAGGCATTAACTTTTATTAAAATTAGTCTTTGAAAATTCCCTTTAATATGTTAGGATCTGCAAAAGTCTTTCTGCATGCAGACATGATAAACAAGTAAAACTGAAAATTAAGGTACAGATGAATAAAAATACATTCCTAAATATCCATAGAAAAGAGAAAACTAGGACAACATATTCTCAAGTGAGGGCAGTTTTTTTCTCTATAGCTTTATATTTATAAATCATTATACTCTCAGCATAATTAAAGGATTTCAGAAATTACAGTTTTGTGGAGTATGAGACACTGCTAAAAAGTGTTTATATTCTAGCAAAAAAGTACTAGTGAGATATACGGATTAGAAAGAAAGAATGCAAATGCAAAATCATACTGTTTCTGTTTTATACCCACCCAAAGCCACTGAGAGAATTATCTCATTAGGTTTAAATTGACTACACATTGCTTTGGCAATATTCATAAAACTCTACAGTTTGGTAATTAAGGGAATGGAAGAAGTGGATTAATAAACTCTCTAGTTTCAATTTATTATAATTTTAATTATAAGACAATAGTAATACTTTTTAAAAAGGAATATTTGAATACTCACATGAGGTAACACAGCACTGAGTATATGACATTGATTTCACGTCTGATAGAACCATACTCATGCGATTTTGTAATTCATTTGTCCTGTTTAGTGTAATAGATACTGCATGACCCTTGTAACAACCAGGAAGAAATTGATGATGAACACCATAGTAAGGGCTTAATGGGATAGCAGAAAGAAAATAGAGATTAAACAGAATAAAAGGAAATGCTTTATATCTTTCTTAGTATTTAAAACTAATGATGGAACCATAGAAAAGTTCCTTAGCAGATGGCAAGTCATCTTAATCAAGCAAATTAAAGGATCATGAATTAAAAAAAATAAAGTGGTGGGTTATTTGACACACACTGTAATTACATTGGACATATTGCTTTCAATAAATGTTAGAGGACAAATTAACATTACAGTTGTGCCAACTATGTTTCTAAATCTGCTTTTTAAGCTTATAATTAAAATCCTAAATTATTACTGCAGCAAATTAACGCTTTTAATAGGATTCAAACATTGTGATCATCAGCATTTACTTTCCCTCCTCCCCTCCACACCCTCCAAAGACTTAAAAAATATAAATCTAAACAATACAGCACCTCTGTAAATACTAAGAGGCTAGATGGCATAGAATCTTATCCTGAACACACCTATTCCAAAATTTCAGCCTTTGAAAAGTAGTATGGTGCTGTGGTGAAGTTGTTTTTTGTATTAGAGTAAAATACAAAGCTGTGGGTAATAAAGTAGCTATTATTTTTTAGTCTTTACACTTCAAAAGATTTCTTAGCACAAAGTGTTATCTTAAATTGATCCCGTGTATTTTTTATTAATGAGGATCAAATCTGAAAAACAGAACACAAAGAGAATTTCTGTTGAATTCCAAGAGAAGTGAATCAGATTATGTTTGTTTATTATTCCCAAACTATGGAGTCTTTCTCCTTCAACCTGGACACCTTCCCATCTCTCCTATGATTCTTTCTGTTTTATCCTGATCTTCATCTATAGCTCTGAAAATTGAGTCCCTTTTTTTTTTTCTCTAGATGAAAATAAAGAGCCAAGGGAAATTAAAATTGGATCAGCATTTAAAAGACTCACTGAAAGAATCAAAGATTCCCATCAGACACAACTTCCAACATCATGATGTCCGACAATTTTCTCATCCAACTTGGCACCTTTAGCTGCTTCAACCAGGATTATGCACTTTATAACCCTGATAATCACAGTAAAACAAGTTCTGGTTTGATCTAGTCAAACACCTCGTGCTTAGTTCCAGCATTAACTTCCTTCTCTGTTCCTGTTTTTC
>VWZY01012438.1:104414-115703 GCA_013399075.1 Chloroceryle aenea
TTCCTTCTCTGTTCCTTTTTTCCCAAAAAAAAAAAAAAAAAAGGTAAACTGAAAGTTAACTATTTGTACTTTTTTTGATCTACCCCACTACTTCAAAGTTCCAATCTATTTTCTGTGAAGAATTCAAACATGAAATCATACTACAATGAGTTTCATTTACCAGCAACTATACTGTTAATAGACCTAGAGATACACAATATTACCTAAAACAAACTGACATTTTCTATGAAAGCTTTGGTGGCTTGAAAGAAATATTGTGAAAATTATTAGTGTGCTGTTGCATTAAATGGCAATTCTCCTTACCGGAATAGGCTTGGTGATAATTTACATATATATATTTGGAATTAAAAAAAAAAAAAAGGAAAAACAAAAAGAGAAATATCAAGTTATATCAGTTAAGTCCTGTGTGATATAGGAGGGACAGTTCTGATTTCTGTCTTTACAGGAATGCTCCAATCCTGTGTTTTAACCAGATATTGGGATCCTGTAATATTCAAATACTTTTGAGTAATGCTTGATTTCAAAAGCCTTCTAAAAACAATGAATGCATTGAAAAATCTCTCTCAAATTGTTCCGTATGTGCTATACTTAAACAAATGCACTTAATCCCAGAAGTTAGTAGATATCAATTTATAGATACACCTTAATAATTGCAGAATTAGAATCTTACTCTCTTCGTTCTCAATCATCATGTGCTCTACTAAGAATAATCCAAAACACACTATTACTAATGTAATCAAAGCTATCAACTATTTTTCATTGTGAGGACAACTCTTCTCCCTTATTTACAATGAGCTGGGAAAAAGTTTTCATCTCTCCTGAGCTTTTTCATAGAATTCTATAATCTTCACTGGACCCATTTGTTCTTTCTTCAGCATTAAAGGAGATATTTCTATTTCATAGTTTAAAATACTGTAATACTGAATTTGAATTCTTATACCTCTCTTATACATCACACTTTTAACTATGTATAACCTATTTCATTTTAGTATACTATTATAGGGATTTTTATGGCATTCATAATGATATATTGTAGCAGATCATCATACTTAATTTACTATAATTAATTTCATGAATAATAATGTGACTGCTTTAAATACTCTGTAGCAGACCTTTGTTTTTAATAGTCATTCGTCAATTTCAGTCTTAGGAACCATGACATCACTTTTCCTGATTTTTGTTTTCTAAACTTTGAAATGCTCTACACTGTTGTTTTTTGTTTTTTTCTTTGTAGGTTTTTTGGGGAAAGAATTTCAAACAAACCAATGATTTTAAGTAAGCTGACTATATCTTTAATAAATAAAATCAGATAACAGATTCCTGGGTGAATTTTGAGCACGAAGCAGATCTTACTCAAATAGATATTCATCTTGGTTCAAAAAATTGTTGTATCATTAATTTCTTCCTTCTATATCCGTCTTTGTTTCCATTCATTACAGTAAAACACTTAATAAACATATATGTATAAATTAATATAAAATATATCCATAGTAATTAAGTATTTTATATAATATATATAAACATACACAAACAAGTGTATATGTCAATAATCCAAATCATGGAAGATATAGGTATATGTGGGATGGTTCTATATTTGAATTGTCTTCCTTTTTTCATATTCCTTGAATAACAAGTACATATTCACACTACTATAGGTGCACCATTTTTCATAATTTCACTGCAGGAGAATGATGAGGCATACTACTGTTGTCAAATCATAAAGAATCTGTTTACAAAGTGGTGTCAAACACATCTTAATGATTTTTTTTAAGATATAATTTAGTTTAATAATTTTAGTTTATTTTTTAATAAACCCATTATGCCTACATAAAAATATTATTGTTTTAATCATGTTCCCTGTGCTGTGTTTGTGTCTGGCAGGGGTTTTGGTAGTGGGGGAGAGGGACGCTTCTGTTGTCCTTATAAGAACCTTCAGGAAGCTCCCTGGATCCAAGTTAGACCCACCTTTGGCCAACACCAAGCCAATAACTGCCCCTGTGATAACATATGTAAGAGAAGAAAACCTGTTGGGCAAGTTCTTTGGTTTGGAAACACTTTTTGGAGAGGAGCGGGAACCCTTTTCAGAGAGCTTGCTTTCACAGGAAGTGACTAAAAATAGAGATGTTGAAAGAACTGAATATAAAAGGCAAATATGGGCTTAGAACAGTTTAGGCAGAGTGTTTCCAAACACCTGCAGCTTGGGCTTCTGAAATCATTCACAGATATTATTATTTGGGTTTTTATTTTTCAATAATTTGTACATTCTTAAAGAAGACACTTTTTCACTACATTTAGGCAAGCATATGAAAGTAATTTTTTTTTTCTCTAAATGTTTTTGCTAAGTTTTCAAACAGATTTTAATCTTTATTTCTTTATGCATATTTTAGAGGATTTTCTTTATTTCTGAAATGACTATGAGACATGAAAACACTTCAGGTTTCATTCCACCATTGACATTTATGCATTGTGTTATATTTCCTACTAATATGTGATGTGTGGTGTAAAATACGAAGACATAGAGAAATAAATTCCCTGCTAACTGCAGTTTGGTAGATTCAGAAATAAGTTGCATTTCTTCAACCTTGCAAAGAATTGCCCTGACAAAGTTGAGTACAACAGAACTATGTAATGCGTCAGTGCTTCTGAGGTGAAAAAGCTTCTCTTATCTGGAAATCTAACCTAAAACAAATGTGTTCGATAATTTTCGATATAAAAATCATTAAAAGACCAAAGATAACCTGTGCTGACAAGCATTAGCAGCAAATATCAAACCTAAAAAGGGAAAGTGATTTCAGAAATGTAGCTCTCCAGGACACTCTTTGGTTCATTTTTATTGAACAGGCTTTATATCAGCCTAGTATGGCTTTATTTTCTGTATATATCAGGAGATTGTCAAAGTTAGATAGATGACAAATGTAGAATAAATTTGATCCAGAAAAAGGTTTGTGAACAAAACTTCTGGAATATTTCATGTGATGATTTTCTTTTTTCTGTATTCTTTTTTTAGTGTCTTTCAATTTCAGAAAGTTGTGTACAAGTATTAAAATTTATTAATTTACATATTATTAATAGATAAATTATAATAAAGGTATGATATTATTTATTACTTGAAATAGTCCAGCATATTTATGATCTTATTCATAAAAAAAAATTAAATATTTATTTCCACTTTCAAATATATTTTCAAAATGACTACAACTTTTTCCCCTGAGGTACCCTTAAAAATTCATGACCTTTTACATAAAATCAAATAAGCTATTTCTACAGCATGGGACAGTTAGAAAGATTTCCAGATTGAGGCCCCAAATTAATAAACTTTGAGCTGTGCATTTTCTGTTGCCTACAAATATTTTAATAAGCAAAGATAAAGTTCAAGTCTTTGCCCACAAAGTGTTAGCACCGCCTTATAGAAAAATGGTGCTATGACGTTATTCAGAGTTCAACATGGGGTTATTCTATTGCCATTAAACAAACAAAGAGACAGAAAACAAAACAAGAACAAAACAAAACCAAGCAAACAAACAAACAAACAAAACCAGACCCGAACTAGTTTCTTTTTTCCCTTAGGAATATGTGATGTGTGTCACATATATGAATATTGCAGGCAAGATTTGAGATAATGTGAAAGGTATAGGATATTCACATACATCGATTCAGAGATCATATAAGCTAATTATACTTTGCAAGAAAAACCATGTCTTTCTTCATACTAGACTGCTCTGTAATTTTTAAAACATCACTTCCAGCTGTGTCTGCTCTAGAAATGTAGTGGCCTCTAGGGAGTCACTTGTAATATATTCAATACAAGTTCTAGCCACTAATACTTCTTTTCAAACTATAAGTCTACAGTAATAAATTACGGTAAATAAATAATATATTTGAATTTGCATAAAATCTTGCCCAAGCAACTTGTTTATCCAGTGGAAATCAGGAGCATCTAAACCATATTGAGCAGAGTTCTGAATTATTTGTGTCCAGGCTTTGCTCTGTAGGGGAGGGCCTATACCACCTCTCGATTTTCAGCTCTGTGTAGACTCCAGGCTGACCTCAGCAACACAGCTAAGAAGTCAAATATTCTCATTAAAAATAATAACTGTAACTGTTTATAAGTGGCCCAAAAGAAAAAACAATGTCATTAAGCATTGACTCATATGCTATAATTATCTTACACTGAAATGTCTAATTTAAGATATAGCTATAGCTCTTGCTAAGTAATTTCTAAAAATCACAAATCAAAATGTCTATACTAGATTTCTTTGATTATAACTGGCAAAAATTTCTCCTTTTGCACTTCAGAATTACAATAGTGTTTACTCTGATTACTTCAAATTTTTAATCTTACCTCAGCACAGATGAGATGTTTATTAACTCAACACGGCTGTTTTCTGATTGTATCATCAGTGTAGCTCTTCTCAATATGCATAGTCCATCCCATTTAGAAGTTTCAAGAAACATGAAGATCTTGGATTCAAGGTCTGCACACAAATAAATTCATATGGCAATCATGTAACTTCATGAAGTATTCAACACATTTAACTAATATTTAGCTAACAACATCTTAACTAACATAGGCAGATAATGACACCCACTAAAGATACAGACCACAAAATAGACCTTATGTGGGTGGAGCCATATGGTTAAATACCTCCCTTTTCCTTCTCTTTGTCTCTTTCCTGGGTTAAACTGGATGGCTGGGCCCAAAGATTAGTGGTGAATGGAGCTACATCCAATTGACAACTAGTCACAAGTGGTGTTCCCCTCAGTATTAGGACCAGTTTTCATTAATAACTTTAACAATGATCCATTTTCAGAAGCTGTCATAGATTATACTTTAGTGCGACTAATGCACTTTTTATGTTTCTTTAAACCATTACACTAGAGGATAGGAAGAACAATTCGAGATTTCCCTCAGTGCTTACTGAGTACTTAGTGCTCATCTGGAATCACTAATTTAACAATGAAGGGTTCCTCAGTAAAATCTAAGGATACTCTCTTTATAATATACACATCAAGCATTCTAGAGAAGGCTGGAGTTCATTAATGCATTTTCTTATACAACTTAACAGAAAATAAGTTGTTTCATATTCTGAAATATATTTGAAAAATATGTTACAATTTTTATTTAAAGGAATAACAATAAGAAACCCTCTTAAAATTGTATAATTTTGATTTTATCTGTAATCTTTTCTATCAAGTTCTATTGGTTTAGTGACCGTTTATTCTGTTTGTTGTTTTTTTCTTAAATCGGAAGGTGAGGCTTTCAGCTGTTCTTTTTTCTGCCCAAGACACAGGGGAAAAATCTAGTGAGAAAACTAGAAGAAGCCACTATGTATAGCTTTTGTCCATTCTTCATAGACATATTTTTTGATTTCTGCTCTTCAGGTAATTATGCAGTTCAGATAAAGATTAGTCATGATCAATGAAATCATACAAAGAGATGCTACAAGTCAGCTAACACTAGTGATTAATATATGAAAAGTCCTATGATAAATAAAACCGTACCCCATGGTTTTGAGTACTTTGGGTCTTTGAGAAAAAAGCTCAACAGATAAAATAGCACATGTATCTTGTAAAAACTGCATGTTTTATCCATAGTTAGAGATTGCACATACATCACCTATGTGATATGCTTTTCTCAGTCTCAACCAATGATAGGACAAGGGGCAACAGGTGCAAGCTGGAAATTAAGAGGTTCCATAAAAATATAAGAAAAAACTTCTTCACAGTGAGGGTCACAGAGCACTGGAACAGGCCGCCCAGAGAGGTTGTGGGGTCCCTTTTCTGAAGGCATTCAAAACCCACCTGGACGCATTCCTGTGTGACCTGATCTAGGTGATCCTGCTCCAGCAGGGGGGTTGGACTAGATGATCTTTTGAGGTCCCTTCCAATCCCTAACAATGTGATTCTGTGTGTTAAAGAATGCTTTTCATGCTGGGATGCCAGAGAAATGCAAGCAATTCAACTCATTATGAGCAGTAGCCAAGATAAATGTATTTTCTGACTTTTTTATGCTTCATATTCTGCAATATTTTTCTGCTTCTCCATTACAAACCCTACTTCTGATGAGGAGTTTGGCTTTGCAAACTTGAAATGGGGAGGGAAGAAGCCATCTGCATGTGCCTCCAGGGTGGTGTTGCAAAAAAACAAGGAATAGCAATAGGCTACTCTACACTTACCCTTGTTGAACTTCATTAGGTTTTCCTTTGCCCATCTCTTCACTCTCTCCAGAACTCACTGGATGGCAGCACAGCCTTCCAGCGTATCCGCCACTCCTCCCAGTTTCGTATCATCAGCAAACTTACTGAGGGTACAGACCATCCCTTCATCCAGGTCATTGATGAAGATGTTGAATAAGACTGGACCCAGAACTGATCCCTGGGGAACACCACTACTTACAGGTCACCAGCTGAACAACCTGGTTTTTTGTTTGTTTATGTAATGTTTTGGTTTGTTTGTTTTTGCTGTTTTGGTGTAGTTTTGTTTTTGTTTTGTTTTAAAGAAACCTTATGCTTCAAGAAAACAGTCTTAAAAACATCTGTGGAAAGGTCATCTATGAAACGAGAAACTCAGTATCCCACAGTGTGGGGCTAGAGTCTACACAGACGCTTGGGAGCTAAGGGTGTGTGAAACTAGACAGCACCACTGCGGTGATAGTGCTTGTGTCGGGACACCACAGAACAGTATCTGAGACCACAGTTTCATTTCAACATTTAGAATACAAAATACAAATACAAAAAAAAGGAGAAAAATTACATCTCTAATATTCTAATGTAATCTCCAAATAACTTATTGCTATGGCTTTGACAATAGCAACAATAACAAAATAAATAGAGAAATGTTATTATGCTAAAGAGCATGAAGTGACATGATACTGAAGTATCATATTAAATCCTTTAAATATTTCATGTCAGCAAATACATACATTCAGCCTGGAAAGTGTTTGATTCAGGAATCTGAAATATTCCACATTTAAAAAGGAGCAAGGACATCAAAACATTGATTCCACACATGAATCATCAATATATTGACTAAAGGAAACAAGTCGCTTAGCTTGTTTTATTCTCTTAGAGAAATCTGACACATAGAAAAGGAAAATTAAGTTGAGATCAGCTACAGAATCAGAAAAAGCTTTAGACATTAGTCTAAGTTACTTATACTGTATTTATGATAAGACCAGTATATTCAGACATAACTCCTCTTTAATAAGATGCTCCAAAAGGTTAGTTCAAAAGCACACAAATATACTCAGCACTACACAGACATTTTCTAGGAACAATTTCCTGTTGCAGATAAAGTTTACAGAAGGTCATGGAGAAATATGAAATTGTAATGAATACTGTTAATATTCATAGATTTTTAAAATTAGTTGTAAATAAGTGAAGACTTCATCCTTTGGATTAGAATGGTCTCACATTCAATGTTAAAATAATTTAGTAAGAGAAACATTGGCAGAGTCTCCCAAGAAATCTGTTTTGCATAGAATGTTTTTTTAATTCCATACTACTGAGAATGAAATGCAGAGATCTTAATTTGATGAATAAACAAGTGGAGAAGTACTATATTCAGTGTTTAGTTATAGTGTTGCAACAGAAAGAACACAAAGTCAAAACAGGAGAATGGAGATGGTATGAAGCTAAATAATGAAAGACAGACTTGCAGATGGGCAGGAAAATGAAGCAGAAAGAGGATTGTCATTAGGAATAAACTGAATGATCTACTCTCTTAAAAGAATGCTGATATATTTACTTCTGACACAGCTGTGTATACAATTTTTTGCACATAATATAAAACGTTAGTACACTGAACATTAAAACACATAGTAATTAAATATTAGTAATTCATTAGTAATTAAAATTTTGAAAAGAAAACAAAAAGTAATCAAAGGTGTAATATTGAATAATTTATATATAAATTCTCTTATGGGAATAAATCAGAGCCACATCCTGAGATTTCTGGCATTTTTAGAGCCCTGGATATTCATTAAGAAACTAGATTGTTTGCAGTTAGTAAAATAAGAACCTGATGGAAGAAAGTGTATTCAGGGAATTTTATTTTTCTGAGAATTGGAGTTTGCCCCTCTTTCTGTGGTGGACCTCTACACACACACCATGGTCAGGGTCCTTGAATTACTAGTTCTGGAAACGACCTGAAGAAGTCTCTAGTCCAGCCAGTAGACTCAACAACTCAGATAGGTTTCTTAAGGCTTTATCTGTTCAGGTCTTGAAAACTTTCAGGGATGAAGACTGTCTGGGCAAGTTTAAATGACTGTGTGTCTGTTGCCCTTTCACAATACATCGCTATTGAAAACCTGGTTACATCTTGATGACAACCCTGTAAGACCTGGGGTGACTGTGAGGTCCTCCCAAAGACACCTCTGTCCCAGTCTGAACAGTACCTATTCCCCAGCTTCTTCACGTGGCACAGCCATTCCAGACTCAAAAGGTGGCTGCTTCTGAACTTACTGAAATTTTTCAATCTCTTTTCTGTATTGGGGGTACTCAGCTAGGCACAGCTGTTGTCTAATGAATGAGTAAAATTAGACAATAATTTTCCTATTTGTGTAACCATGCATGCTGTTGGCTCCCTTTCTGTTCAGGGCTCACTGCTGGCTCAGGTTCAGCTTGCTTTTTAGCAGGACACCCAGTTCCTTTCTCCAGAGTGGCTCCTCAGCCAGGCAGTGCTTAGTGTGTATCACTGAAGAAGATTACTCCTTTCAAGGTTCAGGACTCTGCATTTTCCCTTGTTGAATTTAATAAAGATTTCTCTTTGTCAGTTTCTCCTCTTTTGTGCAGGACTTCCTGCGAGGCAGTCCTGCTCTTAACCATATTGACTGAAGCCCCTAATGTGGTACCATCTGCAAACTTGATGACCTGATAAAATAAACTGGCTGATTTGAAGTTTTGTAAAACTTTGAAGCTTTACAAAAAATCCTGCTTAAAACTTCTGAAGTGCAATGGCTAGAACTGGAAGACCTCCTCATTCCCACATCAGTGCTTTATACAGATCACACAATATTTATTTGAATGCATCCTCCATTTTTTTTCATATAGTAATTTATAGCTAAAGCATTTCCATCATTTTACCCCCTCCTAACATAACAAAATAGCAGTTTTCAATAAGTTCTTTTCTACTTTTTCTATAGAATGAAAACTCTTTAAAATCCTTCCTGAATTATCAACACTATTTCCAGAACAAATTGAAAACATAACCCCATAGTAAATAATATGAAGAAAACTAACTGTATCCCAGCCAAAACTAGCACAGGGTTTAGTTCTGTTCCCAAGGATACCTGTAAGTGTTCAGTTATACTGAAGTTTAGTTTTGGGTTTATCTAAAATTAGACAAGTCTTATTCTTTTGAAAACTACATGTCATTGTTTCAGTCATTAGGATATAGATAATTTATATAGTATATAGAGCAGGAATAAATAATGCCAAGAGTTATTTCAGTTATAAGAACAACCAGCAGCTTAACCTGGATAAGTGGTAATGTTAAAATCTGGTTTCAGTCATACTCCAAATAGACTTAAATGTATCTCGTATCCCTTCACTCAGACGAAGAGATGTGAATGGTGCAGGTGCACACAATTATGCTACTTGTCCTTCTGCCAAACCACCATCTAAAACATGACTGAAGATTATGCACTTCATTACCAAAATAGCTGGATTTTTTTTTTCTTCGTTAATATTAATTTTTCTAATGTAAGCACTTCAGCTATCACAAAGCATTAAAAAAAATTGAGAGAGCTTCCAGCTTCAAGATTTATCAGAGGTAAATCATGAGGAGTGTGTCTGCCTCACATGATGAAGAAAAATATTTGAAAAGCATTTGATGGCGGTTCAATGTCCAGATGGAAATCAGTGACAAGTGGTGTCCCTCGGGGATTCATGTTGGTATCAGTACTATTTAATATCTTCATCAGTGACACAGACAGTGGGATCAAGTGCACCCTCAGTAAACTGTGTATGACACCAAGCTCTGTGGTGTGATCAACATACTGGAGAGAACTGATAACATGCAGAGAGATCTGGACAAGCTCAAGAAGTAGGTCCACATAAGCCTCATGAGCTTCAACAAGGCCAAGTACAACGTCCTGCACCTGGGTCAGGGCAAGTTCTGATATTAATACAGAATGGAGGGATGAAAGGATTTAGAGCAGTGGAGAAGTCTTGAGGATCCTGGTGGATGAAAAGCTGGACATAAGCCAGCAATGTGCACTCACAACCCAGAAGGCCAGTCACCAGGTCAAGGGAGGTGATTCTACTTTGCTCTGGTAAGACCCAATCTGGAGTACTGTGTCCAGCTCAGGAGTTTTTAATACAAAAAAGGCAAGGACCTGTTAGAGTGGGTCCAGAGGAAGGCCACAAAAATGATCAGAGGGCTGTACACCTCTCCTGTGAAGAAAGACCGAGAGAGTTGGAGTTGTTCAGCCTGGAGGAAAGAAGGCTCCGGGAGACCTCATTGCAGCCTTTCAATACTTAAAGGTGTCTTAAAAGAAGGCTTTTATCAAGGCCTGTTGTAACAGGACAAGGTGTAATGTTTTTAAAATAAAAGAGGGTAGATTCAGACTAGGTATAAGGAAGAAATTTTTTACAATGGAGGTGATGAAACACTACCACCACAGACAGGTGGTAGAAGCCCCATCCCTGGAAACATTCAATGTCAGGTGGGACAGGGTCCTGAGACACCTGATCTATGTGAAGATGTCTCTGCTTATTGCAGGATGGATTGGACTGGATGAACTTTAAAGGTCCCTTCCAACCCAAACTATATTAGATTCTTTTTTCCCTGCATGACATAAGCTGTTGGAAAATGATAATTCATTGAAAATTGTCTTTTCAAGTGATTTTTGTGATTGTTTTGCTGCATTTTTCCTCCATGTTCCTTGAGTCGTATTATTTCCTTTTTGAAAGCTACGGGGTTTTGTATGATATCTTTTGAATTTATTTTTCTCAATAAGTTATTTTACATGTGAACAAATTTAAGAAGTATTTTGAATTATGAATCATAATTAAAACTTTGGTATTTCTATAATTCAGATTCACAAACTGAAAAATCAGTTGCTTTGATCTTCATGCACTTTACCTGATTATAATGTGAGCAGAATCCTGTAACTACATTAGTCTCTGAACTATCAGCTCCATGATAGCTCTTAGTACTTCAAACCTCTCTTAAAAATAAAAAAACAAACAAAACCAAACCAAATCAAAACCTTACCTCCCACTGATACTAAATAAAATGGTCTCAAACAGCATGACTTATTGCCATGTTGTTTTGTTTTGTTTTTTT
>VWZY01012439.1:0-43520 GCA_013399075.1 Chloroceryle aenea
GCAAGCCCGCGCCTCCGCAGTAGATGAGTTTTCTAAGCCCCATAATTCCAGTTGATCTGTAATGGTTTTTACAATGCTACTTTATTCCATGGTTCCTAAATGACCAGTGATTGTTGCTCATGCCATACCAGAAGTCCATTAATTTATGCAGCCAAACCAAACCAATGAGAAAGATAGCAAGTGAAAAAAAATAATTGAAGAAAAATAAAAAATCCTCATGATAGGAATAAGTCAGAGAATCTAAGAAATAGTTATTTAAAGAATGTTCTGATTCTCAACTTCAGATAAATGATGCTCTTTGCAGCTTCAGAAGCACACTTTAGTGCTATTCATTGCACACGTGCTCTCTTCTTGAGCCTCTGAGCATGTGACTATCTACGTATTATAGACCATCATTAATGTATATTCATTTGCATTATCTGCCAGCTAGAGGAGAAGGCAATCTCTTCCATGCCATTTGCTTCAAGTCAAATGACAGCTTTCTGTGGGCAGTTCCCTGTCCTCAAGGACGAGTTCTTCAGCAGTCAGATTGGTTTGAGGAATCATCTTGAGGCACTGATAACAGTATACAGGAGTCTCTAAAAAAGAGCAAGATGATTCTGTATGTCTGCCATAAATGTCATATGCACTAGTACAAAGAGGAATATACATTTCACAACAGAACATTCCTGTAGTATTTAATATACACAAACTTCTGATAGGAACTTCTGATGAAGATGAGAATAGCTGGGCACATCTGAAAGTCTCAGGAGACTGAGAAGTTCCCTAGCTGTTTACTTGCTTCTTGTTTTCACAGTAGATTATTTGCTGATTTGGAAATATATCGTTCCTACATGCACGTGATACTAGAGGAGAGTGTTTTGTTATTTTCTAGACAGGTGATTTTCATGGTCACAGAGAAAGCTTTTACACGTTTTGAATATCCTTTGTTCAAAAGTAACAGTCTGTGTTTAAGAGCTGCAATTACTCATCCGAGTACTCATTAAAGCAGGATTCATTTACATGGATTTTTTTAGAAGAGAAACATGCCATTGTAACTGAAATGGAAGCTTTCTTTCCTTGTATGTCCATCGCAGATTAGAATTCTTGGTTTTCGTTCCCCAGCCTTATTCTTGTGGACTGTAGTCTGGAGAAGAGTTGTGGTCACATCCATTTTGTTCACTGCTAGGCAAGTGGCCATCTCAGTAAATAGATTAATATGTGATCTTCTTGTGAAACTGGATTTGTCAGGGGATTAAAAGGCATCTACTAAACTGAGTGTAAACTAGAGCTACTATTTTCAATCTTTAGTAGATGGCACACAACTTTTATTGCTTTTCTCTCCTGTGCCTCTCATCTCTTTGATCTTTGTTAGTAAAGGGTGAGGGAGCCCCATCAGCAGTTCTGGAAGCAAGTACAAAATTTGGAAGTGAGTCAAAACATGCACAAGAGGGAGAAAATAATACAGCACCGTCTTCCAGATTACAGAAGGAAGGTTCCCCAGAACTGGACGTGTTAGCTATATTAGCACTGCCAACCATGCGGGTCTAGGGAGGCATTATCACACCAGAAGCCAAATAATACAGCGTGGCTTGGGTTCACACTAGTTAGGGCTAGCTCCTTCTAGAACAGAATGACACATCCTTTTCGCGTACCATTTGGGTATGTGTGCACTCCTGATTTTACATAACCTTTTTTTTTTTTTAATGCTTTTTTTCAGTCTGCAATAATATGAAGGATGCACTGCGCCCACCTAAATGAACCCAATGTGCTGTCCTATATGCCCAGGAGTGTCATAAGGATAAAGGGAATGGGAATTTTTCTGGAACAGTATGGAAAGTGCCAAAGCTTACACAGTTTCAGCTCTACTGTTTTTTGGAGTGGTCCCTGTGGTAGACCTATCTATAGAACCACACAGGTTACCTTGGAAAGAACTAGTAGGAGCAGTCTGAAACAAAACTGTGACTAAACTCTTAGTTATGGGTCCAGCATATGCATGTATAAAAGGAGATGCACACACATTTATCTTGTGTGACTATTAGTTCAACATTAAACTAACTGTAGACATCAAAAAGAAATGCAATGTCATTTCCAACTTGCAGATATATACTGTTGATCTTTTGTACAGGGTGTATGTCTTTGTGAACAGAAATTTGTTCTATGTTATAGATTACATTCATGCAGTTGAAGTTAGATGAATACATCACTTTAAAAACACATCTAATTTCAAGAAAATAATCTCTGGACAAATAAGTCCTTAGAGGAGACAGAGTTGGATCTAATTTTCTACAATGGTAATTCAGATACAGCAGTTACAGGTGACTAATAAGGAAGTTATGTCAATTTATAACTATGATAACCATGCTGTACAGGTGAAATAGCAAAACTAGTGATGATTTGTATACTAGAATGGATTGTTGAGCTTGTCACCATCAACTCCCTCAATAGAAAATTAAGTGAAAGAGGCACTTTTTTTGGCATGATTCACCTCCCCATAAATATTTTGTCATGATTCATCTGCCCATAAACATCTAAAATAGGTCAGATGAATCATGCCTTAAACATCCCCATAACTTATCTACTGTTGAAGAGAATATGGTATTTAGCTGAGATGGCAGCTGAGATGAATCACCACCCTCTATGCTTGTGTGATAGTTGTGATCCTTTTCCTGCCTTCTTCCTTGTGGGTTTTGGGTGTGGCATTGTCATTTAGTAAACATCATTGTTTATCAGTATCGGCTTGCTTACATTCAAGGTTTAATATGAACTGAACAGTGTAAATTGAAAGGCTCCATAACACACTTTATACTTTGTATTGCAGAAGTACAATTTGTATTAATAGTTGACATGACAGTATATGTTACTCTAGGAGTATAATAATATAAATCATATGCCCATGCAGTGTCATTAAAAAATGCAGAAAAGGGCAAAATGTTCTCATGTGTTCTACCAGATTCCACTGGAAGTAGTTAATTCTGCTCAGGCTGAGCTATCATCAATACTGATCAGACTGTTAACAGATGAAGGACCTCTTTGCACAGCTATGGAGCAGGGCTGGTAAGATGTAAAAGATGTTCACTTCAGAATTGTTTTCTATGTTGTTTTTTCTGATTGGTTTATTTTGTCAATATAACCATTCTGAAGTGCACTGGTATTTGTCTTTGGCTTGTAGACATAGCAAAAGACTGAAAAGAACACATATATATGTTTTGTTGTGAAACAGAAAAGAATCATAGAATGTCAAGGGCTGGAAGGGACCCCGAAAAATCACCTAGTCCAACCCCTGCCAGAGCAGGATCTCCTACACTAGGTCACACAGGAATGTGTCCAGGCAGGTCTTGAACATCTCCAGAGAAGGAGACTCCACAACACCCCTGGGCAGCCTGTTCCAGTGTCCTGTCACCCTAACTGTGAAAAAATTTCTCCTTATGTTTCTGTGAAACTTCCTATGCCTCAGCTTCCACCCATTACCCCTTGTCCTATCATCAGGCATCACTGAGAAGAGCCTGGCTCCATCCTCCTGGCACTCACCCTTTATGTATTTAAAAACATTGATCAAATCACTCAGTCTTCTTTTCTCCAGGCTAAGCCCCAGCTCCCTCAGTCTTTCCTCGTAAGAGAGNTCAGAGGGAGAAGGTAGAACATTTTAGACTGCTCAGCTTAATCTCAGTTATTGGGAATAAAAAGATAATGTATTTGGAAGCCATATACAAGAATATATCAAGTTAATAAGTAACAATGGAACTGTATTTACTGATGACAAGTTGGGTCAAACTATTCTCATTTCCCTATATGGAAATGGAACTAAAAAAATCTCTAATATATCAGAGCTATGCAGAGGAACATACCATTTTACTTCTTGATATGTAGTAGTTATAGAGGAATATAGAACTAACTTCAGCATAATACAGATCCAGTCATCAACTTCACTGTTCCCGAATCTTCTGTGGAAAACATGGATATTTACTTAAGAAATGCAGCCTCCTTAAAAGATATATTTTTCCTCTCTTTTTTCTCAATAAATAAAAGAAGCAAAACAAAGCGAAGTGAAAGATAATAAATAAATCTAATCCCTAAACTTGCCAAACCTCAACAAATGCTTGGAAGAACAATGTCAGATTAAATATTCAGTGAAACAACATGAAAATATTTATTTGTTTGATGTGCAGTAAATGCTGGTCTGTAGTGTTGTATCCACTAGAAACTGATTATCATTTCACTTTAACCTGTATAAATGAAAAACCAGCTAACTGAAGCTGAGGGAGTTTTGCCAGCATAAACCAGGGACTATTGGAAAAATAAATAAATAAATCAGATTCTAAAATTTCAAATGTAAGACAGAAGCTTTACATGACGTCAGTCATCATCATAACCTTGTGGAAAACTTCCTGAGGTTGTTCTTCCTCTTCATGTGTGATTCCCTAATAATTACTTTTTATAAAGCTATCATGTAAAATCATGATGCTCAGGCAACCCTCTGGAAATCAATTTTATACTTTATTTAATTTTAAGAAAAACACACTCCCAGCTGTGCAAAAGGAAAGAGGATTTGCATTAATATATTAGAAGTTTGGCATTTATCTACTATCAAGACCACTTTGTGGAAGCATGATATCTCAGCTCTTTATTCCTATAAATTGCAGTATTGTATTATGTTTGATGACACTTTCTCTTAATACCAGTTGCTTAAAAAAATATAGGGATTCACCATGAGTAAATGTAAATCTTGGCATATCTGAGCGATTTGGTCTAACATCCATTTATAGTCATAGGAGAGGAACTAGTACTTCCAGAGTGCAGTTCATCTCATTGGAAAGTCAGAGAGATGAATCATGCCTTAAAAGTGCTTATTTTTCTCACCTACCTTTTAAGGAGCTTTCAGTGACTAGCTTACATATACATATTTGAAGTTATATGTAATTAATCTTATCCTTCTAATGAATTAATTTTCTGACTCCCCTATTTTAATATCATCCTACTATAAATTCCTAATTTCCCTTTTCAAAATATACCCTTTCTATACATTTGAAATTACCTGTCTTCCTTCTGTCTTATGGCAAATGTGTAAAAATACAAAATCACAGAATCGCTATGGTTGGAAAAGACCTTTAAGATCATGTCCAACCATTACCTAACTCTACCAGTGCCACTACTACACCATATCCTTAAGCACCATATCTAGATGACTTTTACATACATCCAGGGATGGTAATTCAACAACTTCCCTGGGCAGCTTGTTCCAGTCTCCTTGATAACACTTTTGCTATAGAAGTTTTTCCTAATGTCTGACCTAATCTTCCACTGGTTCATCTTAGTGCCATTTCCTCTCGTCCTGTCAGTTGTGACTTGTGAGAAGAGACCAACACCCACCTCTCTACAACCTCCTTATACGTAGTTGTAGAGGGCAGTAAGGCCTCCCCTCAGCATTCCTTTCCTCAGACTAAACACCACCGGCTCCCTCAGTCACTTCTCATAAAACTGATTCTCANAAATACACATATCATAAATCATTACCAATTTAATGTCCTTTTGCAAACCAAACACAACATTTTATGTCTAAAGGTTTTCAAACTACATTATGGTTTTAAAGCTGTGATCACCTGGAGTGTTCTATTAGCAACTCTGAGCAGACTTCATTCCAGGGTAGTAAGCAATATATTCAGAATTTTGAAATATTTTCCACTAATAATAAGGCATTTTCTGTGAAACACACAGCACAATGCTAAATAAGAGAAAATGTAAGCAGAATCCTAGAGGTAAAAAGGTTTTGGTAGAGCTGTATTTATTGCTAGTTATTTCTTCCCTCCTGGCACTATACAAAACAACCTGCTCATGTAGCTTCCAATGGCAAGATCAGTGGTTCCATAGTCATCACTATTAAAAGGATAACAATAAACTGGGGAAAAAAGAAAAGGAAAAAAAAAAGCCAAAACAGAAGAGCTTTAGGAGAAAAGTGGAATTACTGATTATAACTAGGTAAAATAATAACCATATGACATGCGATTATTATTCATTCATTCATATTAAAATATCATCTATCAAGTTATGATTAAATGTTTCACAACTTCCAATCACAACTTGGTAGTATGTTAAACAGCAGATCCTAAGGCTAGATATTTTTAAATCAACAGTAGTAAGTTTCACTGAAAAAGTAAAAAATAATTTTCTGAACTATTGGTGATGATTTTCATTATGTTGTAAAAATTAATGGAGCTCCAGAAAACCGGGGGAAAAAAAATTGAATTCCAAGTCTTGGAGATCATGTAGTCAGATCAGCCGAACATGAGCCCTGTTGCAGTGCTGGGCCTGTTCTTGAATGTATAAATAGGAAGATGGAGAAGGAAAATAAAAGAAACCTGAACTTGTTCATTTAGAAAGCAAATTCTACATGGCAAAATAGTATTAGGCTAATAAGAAAACATTAACACTGCATGATGATAGCAAGTACATTATAAAATATGAATGTGAAGTATAATTATCAATTTCTACTAATGAAAAGTAGTTTTTTGCACAATCATGAGTGAAATTCATCTCACCTGGCATTAAGACATATTTTTTCTAGATTCTTCAGCATATTAAATTTTCAAATAAAAATTAAATTATTTGTTACATTGGTTAAATTGGGAATGAGTCCTCACAATTTCATTATGGGCAAAAGGGAGATCATACCTTACATATGGATCTGAGAGAATTTACTGTTTCTCTGATTAATGTTTTAACAGCCTTTCAAAGTGCAGCAGTTCTCTTTAGTGTAATTGTAGTGACACCAATGTTTATAGCCCAAATTATCTCTGATTGTTAATTCCTATTAATATTCTAACTAAAAGTGTCATACACCAACTGCCTAGTGTGCATACTTGTTTCTGTTGCTATGCTCATGCTTCCTGTGAATTGCTCTTGTGAATCATCAGTCCTGAGCTCTCCACTGGGATATTATGCTCAGGATGTTTTTTCCACGATGATCTTGGGCCCTGTCAGGGTTAATTTTGTTTATTTCAATTCTGTATTTGCTAACAGGGTACACTTTTACCTACCTGCTGGGTCCGAGGGCTTAGTTACACCATGATTACTTCATTTTTTTTCAGTCCTCAGTGTAATATTTTAAAGGAATTCATTCAATTTCACAAAGCTAAAACAAAACAACAAAAAAAGACAACTAAAAAAAAAATGACAGAATAACTAAAGCAAACTCAAGCTCACAGGATATGCAAGAAAGTGATGAAATCTGAGTATCTGACCACAGGACAATTTAGGCAATGGTCAACTGATTTTAATACAAGTTTCTCTTTTTTTTTTTTTTTTTCCCTCCCCAAAGAGAGCTAAAATAAATTCAAGGCTAAATAAGACCTGACAAATTCTGAATTCTGTTATGAGTAGTTATGTCTGTAAAGCCTGGGGTGTATCACTAACACTTAGCAACACAATGTTTGTTGGACTACAGGTTTAATCTGTTCTACCTGTTTTCTTAAAGACTTCAATGGTGAGTCTATAATCTATGAAATGGATTAATTTGAAATAAGTGTTAATGAGGAGCAGTTTAATATCTTCTGCTGGCAATTATCCTTTTGATCTCTATCCCACATAACCTTCACAGGCAATGCCCTAATGAGTTCATTCTTTATAATTCATTTATATGTCTTGAAGACTTTATTCTTCCAGCTCATTTTTTCTGGTATGAGAAGTGATATGGGGATTTTGTAGTGTATCTGGCACTGTGTGCTACTTTGTAGTTAGGAATAACTACACTGAATTTCCCACCTATACATATTTCTCTGTTTGATGTATTTTAAACAAAGATATGTATGTATGTAATATGGAGTGGATTTTTTTTTTTCATAATTATTATTGTCCATAATTTTGAATGTCTTTTGTTTGCTAGGCTGTAAACTGTGCCTGAGATATTCCCCTTGACTACAGTAGGACAATGTATGCAAGATACACTCAATTAGACTATAAATCTTGTTAGAGAGAGTGTGATACTTCTGGATTTTTTGCATGGCCCATAGACAAGAGAAAAACAAATGACATCACTGAACATTAATGGAAACTGGCAACAGGCTAATAGTTTCCGACAGGATTTTTCAAGTCATAATGAATTGATAATATTATTAGTTTCTTCAGGTATTGCTTGGGTTTAGTTGTCTGGAATCCTGCATATTATTGGCTGATGCTTAAGGTAATCCAGTCTCATCAGGTTTGGGTCCCCTCTGGATTGTGAAAGTTATTCTTGCCAAACACCATGTCAATAGCTCAAGGATGTATTTTAGCCTGTCTGATTATAAGTTGTTGAGTTCTATATGCTACCCTGACCAACTGTGAATTAATTTGTAATATGTAATGTAGGCTGATGAATTACTGCTGAATTATAGGACTTCACAATTTATTGGCTCACTACTAATAGTGAATTCCTAATTTATTAGACTAATCTTTGTGCTAAGTACTATGGATGTTTCAAAAGGTAATACTCAGAATTTAGACCATGCATTTTTTCTTTTAGCACACTTGTATACAATGTTTATCTGTGTGAAGAAAGGGTAAACTTAAGAAAATGCAGTTGCTTTTATAACAATGCTATTCCATAGAATTTTGTTTTCAATTTATTTTTGAAGGTACCTGTAGTAGAAAAACACTTTGCCAAAGCTGTTAAGGATGAGAATTTTTAGTTTAAAATCCAATCCAAATCCTGTTTGATTCTGTGCAATATTTCCATTAAATGTGATTAATGTCCAGGAATAAAAAGAAGATATGTTTTTTGATCTTTGTGAGTTGTTCTAGTAAAGAAGGCATATGTAGGGTTTTTTGTGTTTTTTTTTTTTTTTTTAAAGCCAGTAATCCACTAGACTGATTACTGCATTGTGATATCTTTATAATTTAAAACTACCTATGGATTTTGGGAGCAGAGAGGTTAAAGAAAGTGAATGAAAGTTTGCAAATCTTTTAAAGCAGTGACCTGATAGTTATTTTACATCACTTTGTGATCACTTTATTAAATACACTACTATAAAAAAGTTATATATATATTGATATGAAGAATCAACTGTATAAATGCAATACATAAAATGATCAAGTACTTCTGTGTTTTCTTTTTCCTAGCCTTGTGTTTTGTTCCTTCTTAACAAAGTCAGGAAGAGAGATAATACCGTACTTTTGGAAAATTTATGAGTTAATATATTGTCAGCCCTGATTTTTGACTTTGGAGAATACAAATGATGATTTTAAGTGTAGTCAAAAAAAAAAAAAGATGTTGACATGTCACCCATGGTAAACAGTAGACAATATTCACAGTAGTGCTACAGAAGTTATCTGTAGAATATTGTATAGCAGTTACTACAAAGATCTCATAAAGGATGGAGATAAGAGGCACTGAGCCTGCAGATTTTTTTAATCTTTAAATCATTTAAATCATTTAATAACAATAAAAAGAGCTTGTCTGGCTCAGTTTGGTTATATTTTAAATGTCGTTTATATGTATTGGATTTATTCTGATTGAAAACTCACTACTTCTTTTATGTGGTTGAATAATTAAGACTGCTTATGTTTGGTCTCATAGACTTAAAAGATAAACACATTAGGTCTGTGCTGTGCATAACATGATTTATCATTGAAGTCTCGGAAAGGGTTGTAAATGACATAGATTGCCATCGTAAGGTGTTCACAGGAGCTGTTCAATACTGAATGTAAACACAGATCTGCTTTGCTGTCTGTCATTCTTCAAGCTGTTTAGGAGCAAAGCAAATCTCTGGAATTGCTTTGGTGGTTATGAAGTAGAATATGTGCCAGTAGAATAAACCTGAGTAACAGATTTTGCAAGAAATCTTAGAATGGCAACAGCATGATGCATAATCATAAAGACAAGTGGCCAGTATTTTCATATGCTGTTTAGAAAAGCATGAATGGCAAATAAATCATGCACTTGATAATTATATTCATTCATCTGTGAGTTGCTGGGGCACTAGCAATGTAGTTCAATCTTGAAGGTTTGTTATTCTTTAGAGCACATTGTAAGATCCATTGATTTTCTATGTGCAGCATGATTTATTCTTTCATCTCATATTTGTGCTCTTGGTGATAGGATACTGCAGCTGTGGATTGTAACAGACATTTTAGATCACAGACTTCATGTTTTCAACCTAGGAAAAAGTAATAATAAAATTGAGGAGGGTCATATATAACTTATGCATGTCATTCTAAAGAGATTACTATAACATCATTATTTGCCTAACAGCTACTTTAACAAATTTAATCTGAAGCACCGGCAAAATTTGTGTAAAAGACTGAACCCACAGCTACAAAAATAGCCTTTTTCCTAGGAGGCTTTAATATTCTTCACACTTTATTATTTTTAACCCATCTAAACCAAGAATCAATTTGACTTAAATTTTTGTCTTTGTTATTCTGTCTACTCCAAGCTTTCATACGAAGGGCTCTTGAGTCAGTGATAGCTGGGTATCTAGAATGTAGTTCAGTGTTCTAGGCACAGCCATCTAATACTATTTTAGATGCAAAACATCCACACAAAACCTACAGACGTGACACAGGACCTGCAAGATTACCGTACCCTTTTGGACAGGAAGATAAACAACATCTACCATTGAAAATGGTATAAACACCCTTAGGCAACTAAATAACACCTCCATAGTAGGATTGTACTTTCTATTCATTTCTTGTTCCCTCCAATAAAAATGAGACAAGATGTCCAGTAGAATATTTAGGGCTGTAATTTAGCTGTCCATGTATATGGGCCTCCACATGAGCTTGGTGTCCAAACTGCCATTATAGATGGTGGAGATCTTATCCTTGGTTCAGTCACCTTAAACCGGTCATTTTGATCAATCTAATAGGCCCTAGCTGATGTGTTGTATCTCATCTACTGCTCCAGAAGGATATGTGTCTCCCATACATATGTGCACACCTATAAACACGGGATGCAGTGCAGGTGTCTCAGATATGATCTCACATGAGATGTTGAGCTTGAGAAAAGTCACAGAGCTGGTGGTGATGCAGACAGCTGTGGTCTACAGAGTTACTCAGCGGGCACCTCTGTGTATCAACTCATGAGGTAAACTGAAGAGGCTTTGCTGTGCTGAAAAGGTCTGCACTGGTGGGAGTCTAGCTACATTCAGGGTCCTAACTTTAGGAGTCTGACTTTTGATTTGTGCATGTATGAAAGATTGTAGTGAAATTCACTTTAGGAGAGATACACATATGTACGTGCCATAGTAATGAAAACAAAAGAAAAACCAGACAAACGGATGCACTTTCCTGCTTTTTACTGTGGGTAGTCAACACTTTTTTTCTTACGTGAATGTTGGAGGAATGAAAAAGAACAAGAGCAAAATAAATCTTAAGGGTGGCGTGAAATACGAAATCAGGCATTAACAGATAATAGATAGCAAAGGAATAGAGGTAATGGCTCTGATTTATAAATGTATATCTCATCTTTATTGGAGAAAACAAAGAATGCATAGAAAGTGTATATTGATCTTTTGCCTTCCCTGAAGTGCAAGCTTCTTAGGCAAATCTAGGAAATTCCTCAATACAAACACTTTTACTCTTTTTTTTTTTTTTTACCTGAAAATCATAGATCCAGTCAGGAAAGAGTTTTTATCCAGTATACTTTAATTTTGTTAGTAAAAACTCACTGTATTTAAGGATTTCCACTTAAGAGATGAAATGAAATGTAAGTTTATCCATTCAGGCTTTACTGGTTATGCAGATCTTGAGGTTTAGAGAGGGTGTATCCGTCACAGTACCTGAGGAGAGCAATTCTGCACATTCCAGCACTTTGCTTGATGGTAGCAATTGCCAGACCAAACAGCACTGTTTGAAAGCATGTTCTCATGTGTGTTTTGTTCTTCTCCTTTGGAAGACAAGAAGGCAAAACCTGTTTGATCTTTTTAAAGTTCAGTTTTAATGGATTGGAAGAGTTGTTTAAATTGTTTGATGTGCCTTTTACCCATCCATTTAGGATGGTAAGAGGAATAGAACTTAAAGTGCAGTGAGAGCATTTAACTTTCTATTGCAACTTGCAGAATGATTTGTGAGAGTAGAGAGCTAATCTATGTATATACTTAGACAGATGCAGTAGAGCTTTGTTGTATTTTGTTAACTAAATAACTCAGCTGACAACTGATTTTTTTTTTCAGATTCTTTTTAAAATATCGTGCCAATAAAACGTGGATTATTAGTTGTGTTGTAACATTACTTGCAAGGTGATTTTCTATATATAAAAGAGTTGTCACAGTTTGTGAGAAATTTCTCTCTTCATAAATTCTAATGCAAAAATTTTGGATAATTATTTTGGATAAATATTAAGATGTCCTCATGTAATTGGTTTATGTTTTTATTCTAATTTCTTATTTTTTAAGCCTTAAATGTAATGAACTTTTCTTTTTATTACAGAAACCCTTGAAATGCTTATCAGACTGTCTGAGAATTACACGACGACACTTCTGCAATGCATATAGAAACATGTCTGCTGAGACTACTATACATGTTCAGGAGTTTTTCACAGACATCGGACTCTACATATTTGGCACAGACATTAACACAGAGGAATCTGTCAACAGATTTTTTGACACCTTGTTTCCAGTAGTCTACAACCACATGATCAACCCTAGTCTGACTGACATTTCACTGGAATATGCTGAGTGCCTCCGAATGGCGAGGAGAGCCATCAGGCCCTTTGGTAACACTCCCAAAAAGGCCATAGGACAAATGGGAAGGTCACTGTTACCCATCCGGACTTTCTTGCAGGCTCTGAACTTGGGGATTGAAGTGATCAATACAACGGATCATCTGCATTTCTCTAAAGACTGTAGCAGAGCTTTGCTGCGAATGCAGTACTGCCCCCATTGCCAAGGGCTGACTTTAAATAAGCCCTGTATGGGCTACTGCCTCAACGTCATCCGAGGCTGCTTAGCTAATATGGCAGAAGTTGATTTTCATTGGTGGGGATATGTTCAGTCCCTGGAGGAGCATTCAGGTGCCATGAGTGGAATGTACGACATCGAGCATGTGCTTCTGAACTTCCATTCACTTGTTAATGATGCTCTACTGCGGGCTCGTGACAATGGACCAGAATTATCTAAGCAGGTAAGAAGCTGTTTTTATCCACACTCATTGCAAACGTGACACTAAGAAAAGCAGCACTGATAATTACTACTTGTTTGGCCATTTTTATGGTGATGAATACATTTGTATCTGAGTTCAGCCTTATTCAGCAATGCATCTTTCCAGCACTACCCTTTTTTATTTTGATTGTACGCATGACCTGCAGATTTCTCATATTCTATTCACAATCTAAACATCAAGTGGAGAATCAATATATACAGTAAAAGGTTTTTCAAAATGAATAGATCTCTTGTGTGGGATTTATCTTTTCCCATTTCCTATGAAACCACAGCTATTAGATAAAAATTTTCTGAGTGAAAGCTTCTACTGCACAATCCAATGGAAATTTCTATTCCATCAACTTTTTATTTCGAAGTTAACATTTGCAAGGGATCCACTGAATAGCTTAATTTTAACTTTTCAGCTATGTCTCTTAAGTTCTACTGAAGAAGGGTGAACAATGGAATGTGTCATTAAGTTTGGAAGCTTAAAATATTAACAAGAGGAAATTAAATTATCTGGAGAAAAACTAATTCAACAAATATTCTGTACAAATAGAATAATACCCTGACATGGGTGTAGATGAGAGTGTTAAATCTCAGCAATAATACTTGTTTGCAGATTGGAAACCTGTTATGTGACGTACTGAGAATACTTTTTAGGATGACAAAGAAATGTTTTTCATTAATGTAAGAAAATTGTGGCCTGTCTTAAAGAACATATGACTTAATATATATTGTCTGCACAATTTTGTAGGTTTCAGAGAAGGTAGCACAGTTCATTTGTAACATGAACTAAATCCTTCCTTACATATACTTAAGAGAAAAAGCAAGTTATGTGAGAGCTATGTTAGCTGTGAATGCATGAAGTGAAGAATTTTACAATACCATTTGAGAAAACACACATTATTTCACTGCATATTAGAAAGAAAACTAGTATATCTGCAAATTGATGAAGATTATGTAAACAGCTAAATTTTAAATCCTCCTATGCTATATTTAATCCATAATATGTTTTGTAATTGTATTTTTCTCTGTATTCTTACATGAAGATATGTACAGTGACATATCCTGTGTTTACTATTGGATTGGTTATCTTGGTCTGGGGAGATGCCTTTATTTTTACAGTATACACAGGTTTCAACAGGCTGTTGGAGTGTCACTGCGCTATGGCATCAGCTGAGGTGCAATAATACTTCCAGGACTGCCACAGCCCTGCCTCTGTACATGACTAGCTGAAGCTGCTAAGCAGATAATATGACCTCTGACAATAACAACTTGATCTAATATAATAGAGAATTCTTAATTTCTTACTAAGACCAAGAGTCTATTAAAATGGATTCTTTGTCCTACTTGTAGTCAGTGACAAGGAAATGGTCTATTTTTATGAATTTCTCATTTTATCTGCTTTACACCAGCCAACTACATTAACCAGAATCTCCTGCTGCTGAACTTCCTTGAGAAAAACTGTGAATCATTTTGAAAATGTTTTTCACCAGTGGTTTGGGTTGTAAGTGGCTCAATGATGTCTGTCTAATATGTTTCAGAGATACAGTTACCTTTTAGGGATATATTTAGGGATATATATAGATGAGCTCGGAAGGTCATCTCATCCAACCTCCCTGCAGTAAGCAGGGACATCCTTAACTAGATGAGGTTGCTCAGAGCCTTGTCAAACCCATCATTGAATGTCTGTGGGACTGGGACCTCCACCGCCTCCCTGGGCAACCTGTTCCAGTGCTCCATTACCCTCATAGTAAAGAACTTCTTCCCAATGTCCAATCTAAATCTACCCTGCTCTAGTTTAAAACCATTGACTCTTCTCCTACCACTGCATGGGTAGGGGCTCTAGCTACTCTATTCTGAATGTTTTTATGAAATGTCTTAGACTGAAAATCAAAACACCAGACTTGAAGCATGAAGGAGCTAATTTATGAAGTAGAAGGAGCTAAGTTCTTTCAGTGGTGCCCACAGACAGGACACAAGGCAGTAGGCAGAAATTAAAGCCATGAAATTCCATGGAGCAGGCTGCCCAGAGAGGTTATTCCATTTAGGAAGTACTCAGAACCCAACTAGACATGAACTGGACAACAAATTGTAGCTGACCCTACTTGAACAGACTATATGACTTCCAGAAATCCATCCCAACCTAAACAGTTCTATGATTCTGTGAAGTGACTTAGAAGGTGTGTGCATCAGGTCAATATTCTTAATGAGGAGCCAGCCGTCTTTGAATCAGTAGCTGTGGTGAGATAGAACCCGCATATAGGTATCATGGACAAGGCAGGAACCTATCATGTTCATAGTGTTCTTCTCCTAGTGCAGAATGTGGGCACTGGCTTCATCTCATGGCTGATGAACACTGCCATACATGCTATGGCACTGCTATGAACACTGCTATTCACTACCACAGTAGGCTGTTAAAACTGAGTCTGCACAAGACACTGTGCATTGTCTATTTCACAGATCTTTGGTCAAAGAAATAGTAAATGAATTGTTCCTTATACAACCTCAAAGTCTGCATCAAGTTATCCAGGACAGGATGATAAAAATTGATGCGAACAGAGGTTGATAGGCCAGAGGTTCTCAAAGAAGTTGGTCACAAAGCATCAACAATATGTACTTTTGTTCTCAAGAGAATTGGTGGTATTGATGATAAACTGTGGAGGGGAAATGGTCCTTGGTTTAGAGATTGCACAGATACAACCTAAATTCAGTGTTGTGCGAAAATTAAATATATGTTGTTCCTATCACCAGACTATCTAACTGGGCTCAGCCTTGGACTCCTTTCAGCAAATGTGTATTCCCTTTACCAATTTGTAAAAGACAAACCCCAAATGAGCAATGTGCCATATAGTTCTTTCAATTAAAAAAAAACCAAACAAACAAAAAAAACCCACCACCACCAACAAAAAAACCCCAACCATAATTTGATCAAAGCAATAGGAGACTGTGGTATAAAATCACAGAGTTCTGCCTGAAGCTTCTGGCATATGTCTTTGCCATAATTACTTTGCTGAATTTAAATTACTTTATAAATTGATGAATTTAAATTACCTCACAAAATCGATATAAACTGATTTGTGTAAAGTGCTGAACAGAATCAGATTTAAAGTCCTCATCTTATATATGTCTGTATTCTAATAAATTGTGCTCTAAAGGAAGATGTCCAACCTAACACAGCTGAACATCATCACCCTCCATTCCTCTCTGTTCACAAATATGCATCCAGCTCTAGCTGTTAAAAACTGTGGCACTTCTATAATAAGTATGACACATACATCAGTCTTTTTTTTTTCTTTATGTAAAATGGAGCAAGTGTACTTCAGTCATGACTTCCATCTCATTCAGATTCCTCTAGTGTTGTATTTCACTTCCCCATTGTTTCAAAGTGGAAAAGCTTCTTGCTGCTCTGAAAAAGTTTTCTTCTGAGTTTTTAAGCTGGGCTTGGTTCATCAGAAAAGAGAATAGAGATCTCTGAAAACAAAGTGAAAAACCAACAAAGCAGGTGTTATGGCTTGATTTTTCATTAAATAGTAATTTCTTTCTACCTAAACATACCTAGTGGTTGGACTTCCCATCTTCCCATCTCTACTGTTTTGATCCATCCTTGCTGTGTATTTCAGTACCTTGCACTTACTGAGTTCTGAAGCATTACCCTTAGGTAGACTTTTTTCTTTGCCACACACTTTTGCTACCACTATAAATGCCCATGCTATTTTACAGATTTTTAAACTAAAATCAGTGTTTTCCAAATAAGAACAAAATCTCTGCTACAGTATTAACATAAAAGTAGTGGTAAACACATCCCAGAGCAACTCATGTGATTCCACATTATGTGTTGGAATACCTGTTGTAAGCTATGTGCTGCAGAATTCTGCTCAGTGTCCTTTTGCAGTGCAATCCTTATACTTCCAATGTGTAGGAAAAAGGCTTCAGATCATGCAAAAAATACTAGCAGAGGCGAAAATAAATCCTTAGTTATGCACACATTTTGGAAAAATGTATGTTAGTGTATGATCTGCTCCTTTCATTTATCAGGGTATTATTTCTCAAGTGCAAATTGGAAAGAAAAAAAAAAATTAAATTGGTACACATCGTTGGACATACACTTGCTAATATTCTGTCAGTGTCTTTATTTTAAGATTTATGATGCTCTGATTGATACTGGAAGCACTCATTTCTATCAAGAACTTCTTAAATATCATAGCAGACTATGAAGCCATGAAACCATGTCTGTCTAAATAGTCAATTGCTACATTCCTCAGTTTTCTCAGCATTTGGGTATATGGTGGCACAGCTTTTGGTATCAATTTCAAGATACACTATTTTCAGTTATTCTGCTTCTGGCTTATTTTCCTTTCATTTTTGGAAATGAGGACATATTTCTCACCTTTGGAGAGAACAGATTCAATAGCAGGTGAAAAGTGTAAGGAAGAAGGAGCAGCAGAGACAAAAATTTTATGAACTGACCACAACCCTCATTTCATATCCAACTGCAGTACCTGGGGAGATGCGGGAAGGGAGAGGAATTCAGAACGAAGGAGTGAATTTGAGCCTGGGATGAAAAGAGGTTTACAGGGAAGGTGGTTTTAGTTGTATCTTGTTCTTCACCATCCTACTGTATATTTAATTGGCAATAAATTAAATTAATCTCTCCTGAGCTAAGGCTGTTTTGCCCATGACAGTAACTGGTGAGTGATCTCCTTGTCTTTATCTCAGCTCATGAGCTTTTTCATACTATTTTTTTTCTCCTTGTCCTGTTGAGGAGGGAGAGTGAGAGCAGCTGGGTGGGGGTCTGGCAGCCAGCCACAGTCAATCCACCTCACTTACCAAAACACACACATGTCTTTCATAGAATCCTAGAATGGCTAGGGCTGGAAGGGACCTCCGAAGGTCATCTAGTCCAGCACCGCTGCAGTGAGCAGGGACACCCTCAACCAGACCAGGCTACTCAGAGCCTTGTCCAGCCTCAGCTTAAATACCTCCAGTGATGCGGCCTCAACCACCTCCCTGGGTAGCCTATTCCACTGCTCTACCATCCTCAATGTAAAGAACTTCTTCCTGATGTCCAATCTAAATCTACTCTTCTCTAATTTAAACCCATTACCCCTCATCCTTTCACTACAGGACCTCGTAAACAGCCCCTCTCCAGCCTTCCTGTAGGCCCCCTTCAGGTACTGGAAGGTTGCTATTAGGTAACCCTGGAGCCTTCTCTTCCTCAGGCTGAACAACCTCAACTCCCAACTTTGGTAAGCAATGCTGAGTAGTGCAGGTTTGCCTAAGGTTCGTTCAATATAGACTAGCAAGTAAATAATGCAGGAACATAGAGCATACCTAATGCATTCCTATTTAGTGTGTTTAGAGCAAATCTACTTCACAATTGGAAATTACTTGAATTTTCTGTTAAATCTTTCAGTTTGCTGCACTTCTTAGGATTGAGATCTGTTTTGTCAGGAAAGCATAGGATCTTTACTACCCTTTCCTCTTTTTCTTTTGAAACTCCTGTTTTTGATTTTTTAACAGAAAGTTAGGCAAAATTTGGGCAAAATACAAAGATACAAAAGGGCCTTCCTTTTTCCATTGACTGCATAGAGACTCAGAGGTCTGAAAAATGTGGACTAAGCAGTCTGGCTGCCACCATGTTCTGGTTTTAGGTGACATGCTAGATGTCTGTTTCTTCTTTGGCACCATGGCAGGCTTCTCTGAGTGTGTCCACTGGGGAGCTGAACTGAAGGTAAGGAAGATGCTCCAAGAGGATGAAAATTCTGCAGTCTAGTTCTTTATATTTGCAGAAAGAGAAGAAAGAAGGTCTTTCACTCCTTTCCCAAAGTCAAGTAAGAGGCACGAATAAGTGTAAAGGAAGAAGTCAACGGAGAATCTTTTCTGGAGACCATGTATGTTCCTTTTTCTCTGCTCTTCCGTTTTCATTGTGAAACGGAATTACTGTTCACAAAGAGAGCTGCTCAGCTGAGCAGACTTCTGGTGTCTCAGTTGGGCCTTAAATCACAATTAACCCTTTGTACTGGAAGAGAAAAACTTTTTGAGGGCAAGTCCAGCAATTTTTAAGCTAATGAGTTTTTCAGAGTGTTTTGGTCCCTGAAATTATGTGAACATGTGTCACCTTGTACCTCACAAAAAATGTTGTGATTTTTTCATTCTTTTATTATCATTAAAAGGTGTTCCTCCAATTATCTAAAGAGTTGTTTACAGTGTCATATGCTAAATGAAATAATGCATCATGACTATTACTCTAAGTGTGCATGGTTATATTGACTTACTTCTTTTGAAGACCTTACTTAGAGAATTGTTCTCCACAATTTTGGAACATAAATTGCAGCCTGTCACAAAGTGTAAACCATCATAGTGCAGATATACTGATGCAGTCAACTTCTTTTGCTTTCCAAATTCTTTATGTATTGTAAGTTTTAATATTTTTTTGTCTTAATTGAGTGATACGCCCAATAAAAGCTATAGGGCCCCATTTCTATTATCATTGACAGACACAGTCCTACTGAATTTCTTTTGGTTTGCACAGGTGACCCTGGATAGACAGATTTGATGAACAGTTCTGCCTTTATCAGACAAGAAGGCATAAAGTTAGCCCTGTACGTCAGAGCTGGACTTGCAGGACATAGAGAAGTAAGGAGCAATAAAGTATATTTTAACCACTAGAGAGCACAGATAAATCAGTGTTAACTACACATAGGCAGCTGATCTTTGTAAAAGGGCTACTGCAGTTTTCCTCCTGCTTTTCAGAGGAGAACCACAGAGTGTTTTCACTGAACATAAATGAAACACCTTGGCATCCACTGAAGCAGAGTTGGATTGGTAGAGCTGTCAGCCTTTCACAAGAAGCAATTTTGTTGAACTGCCTTTGAAGAGTTTGAACTGTCAGTGCTGTATTCTGGCTGCAGGCTAACTTGGCTGACAACATTAGGATTTCCAATGACATTAAACTATTTTAAAAAAAAAATCATTTCCTTCCCTCCTACCCCCATTCAGAAGGAGAAACTATTTTCATTGCCAGACTTAGTGTTAGTCCCTCTTGAAAGGAGCAGCAAAATTAAAAGTATTTAAGCTTTTAGTAATTAAAGAGGAAAAGGAACAAAAGACACAAAGATATCACCCAACTCATATTTTAATGGGCTATTAGATTTTATAATCAGAACATGCAAAATTAGAAGGAAATCAGAGATAATTAAAAATTGACAAGATAGGAGAAAAATCTCCAGAGCTTGGGCTGGAGTACTGCTTTTGGTAGATGAAGTGATAGAAGTCTCAGTCACATGAAAGTTGTGGAGTGTGTCTCCCAGAATCCGGCAGCTTGGACAGAAGTTTTTTGCAAAACTGTATGAAAATATTATTGTATTATTTCTGATGAGGCTACTACTGCTTTGCTGATGGGTCTGCATTTTGTATATCTACTGTTTGAATTTATCTTTGCTCAATACCATCTCTCTCAGTGTGGGGCAAACAATTAAATTTAACAAGGTTGCTTTGAATTGGATTGGGGTTTTTTTGAGATAAAAGACACTTCCAACTCAATACAACTTGAAAGATTATAAATGCACTTTTTAATGTATTACCTGAACTTTTAATTACAGATTTGAATAAAAATGCTTTCATATTAGCATTATTTGGGAAGTCCATTTAAGATGTGTCTTGCAGATGATTATAAATTGAGTATTTATTAATCTGTGCAAGCATTATTCTAATTACCAGCTTTACTCTAATTCTCTAGGCTGTTGCTCACGACGTTTGCCCCTTTCCGCTTGTCTTGGATTTCTCTTCCAAGTTCTGCAAAATGATTGAACTTATTCATGAAACTTATTGTTAATTGATGCTGTAACTCAGGAGCTTGCTTAGAGTTCTGAAAGCCTAAGACATATTGCCAAGAGTCATGAGGCTACAGTGGAGAAAAAGAGGCAACTTGTCACAGATAATGAACCCAAATTTTACAAAGAAAACGAAGGAAATAATACACCAATTTCTGCATGATTTTCTTGTGTAGTAAACACTGGTGGTACCCCAGCACTTTTTCCCAAGACAATCTGATTAACATCTTTTTCCTGTTATGAGGGAAAAATGACCTGTTTTATCAATTGCTTGCTTTCCTTGTTTCCAAGAACTTGAATTTTGTCTCAGTAGGGAATACTTTACTCTTCCATTCACATGCTCATGCTCTTGCATATCAAAAAATATTTTTCTTTGCAACCGAAGTATGACTATTTAAAAAAACAACTGTTACAGGCAGAAAATGGTAAAAGCCACTTCAGTGCTGGGAAATACTGAAATGCTGGTGCGCTCTCTTGTGGTATAACTAAAAAGAGACAAACCAGTGAAAGCAGTGCTATATGTGGGGCTATATCAACTCCTGCATCAAGAGCAAACTCAGAGGTTATTACAAGTTGAGAAGCTAGTCTTATTTTGAGGAATCTTCATTTTCACCTGCTTAGATGATCAGAAAGTGCCAAACCCCTGTGTTGCATGGCGACAGAGAAGCATCCTCTCCTGTGCTGCTCACAGGTGCTGGCTGGAGGAACAAGGTGCAAAACAGAGTATGCTGTACTGCTCTTATGTTTCTCCTCTGTCTGATAAACAGTGGTCCACCAGAATGTATTACACATCCACTTAAAGGGATTAAATCTTAATCTAGGAAACCCCATAAACATTTAATACATTGTTTTTCTGGATTAATATTTTGGGTAGTTTGATTAGTAATAAGTTGCTGGAAATTACTGTGATTCATCAAGAATCTGTTTTTTGAAGACAGTCTTCACTTGTGTATTCCTAGAGAATAAACTAAATTTACCTTAATATTTGTGTGTGTGTTTGTTTTTTGTAATAACTGTGTTTTTCAACCACTCTGTCCCTACCATTTCATTCTAGCTTTGTTCTAGAGTTACTATACTTCATCTGTCCATTTGGTCATGAGTGTTTGAGGGGATTTAACTGTAAGGGATGAGGACAAATTCATGATCTGATAGTTGGAACTGAAAGCCACCAAGCTAATCACTAACTAAAAGATATATTAAGTAAAAGTGGGTTTACATACCTGCATGGACTGTGGCCACACTGATGTCTTAGAGGTCTGAGAAACTGTGTCAATCTAGGTAATACTTGACATATACCCCATTTACAGGAAATCATAGGGTCATAGAATCATAGGTTTGGGTTGGAAGGGACCTTAAATATAAGCTGGTTCAAACCCCCCTGACATCGAAGGGACACCTCCCACTAGACCAGATTAGTCAAGGCCCCATCCATCATTTTCATATATGTATCAAAAACCTAAAGTGCTCGCTAAACTTACCAAAACAAGTGTGACTGGTCAGACTCCTGGTTTTGGTTCCCAGCTAGAGATAAGTCTAAGACCAAGAGGTTTTGTATCCAGAGAAGTGTTTTCTTCCCTGCTACTGTATGCACAGAAGTAAGAACTGGTGAAACAGTTCACAGACACACTGCGAGACAAGAAGATGCTCAACTTTTCAGTGTATTTCACAACAACCTATGACCCAAAGTGGAGCGGAGAGTCTCAGGATTCCTGAGGCTTATTTCAGTCACAGTGGCAGAGTTTAAAGATTGTCGAGTAACTACTGAGACTTGGCCTATCTAGTTCAAAGTGCACCACATGACTGTGCATTCAGTTTGCTTCAGTCATTTGATGTAAAATCATTTCAGCAGAAATGCTGAGGGCAGAAAGAACCATTTCTGTAGTGGGAAAGCAAACAAACAAAGTGACTGATTTTCTTCTGTTGAGCGTGTGAACTTAGAGGACAGTATCCCACCATTGTCGATATGATGCTCACATCTTTGTCCAGTCTTGTGTAAGACTTATGATGCTCCATTTTCCAAACTGTAAGTAACTGTAAGTAGACATTCTATGGAATTGCACCAAGCAAAATTAAACTGCCATAAAGTTCATGTGTGACACTAATTGCAATTTAACTGCATGGTTATTACAAGAGCTTTTAATTAACCTAGTCATCATACTGTGGCATACAAATTGTGCATAATAACAGTATGCTAAGTATAATGACAATAGGTTTGTCTGAACTGTGGAAATCAGGAGTTGTATCCTTTTCTGAGGTTTCTTTTTATAACCTTAAATATTGTGCAGATTTTAAGAACATTTAACCAAGAGAAACAAAAGCTAAACAAAGCAAAACAAAACAAAAACCCCCAAACCAACTAAACAAACAAAACTACAAAACAAAGCAACCAACCAACAACAAAAAAACAGAAAAAAAAAGGAAAATAAATTGATGAGACTTCTCTGCTTTAAAGTTTTATAGCTGTCTTTAATTCTTCCTGAAATTCAGTGAGATGTAATTCTCTCATGAATAATATTTTTGGTGATTTTTCATTATCACTTTTCTCAGGGTATATTCAGTCCCCTTTGAGAATCATTTTACACAGTCTTTTAGGATTTGGTGTTTGAAGCTAAGAAAAGTGCTCAGCTTGTGGAAATATTAAGTGGCAATACCCTTTTAGTTAAACTGAAAGATAGTAAGAATACATTCTGATCAAATGTGGCAGCAAAGTGGTGATTTGTTAGATCATTAGTCTAGTGAGAGCATTCCTCTGCTCTCAGAATTATGATTCCAGTCTGTGTCTCTCAAGACCGGTACTAATTGCACTGTACAAATTCTTAACTCAGAAGTTTAACTGTGCAGCCCAAAGACTGAAAATTATGAAACAACATGGCTAAAGGATATAGTTGTACTTTTTCAGATAGCACACAAATTACATCTAAGTGGCATTACACTGACACTGTGTACTTGTTCCTGGAGATGTACAGAATGCATTTAAAAAAAAAAAAAAAAAAAAGCAAACATTATAATAGGAAGTGCATTTATCTATTTTTAAGACTACTGTCAGCCCTATACTGGGAAATGAGATACTGACATACTGTTTTTACATTTTTTGGCTCACAGACAGAGGAGTCACCTTAAAGCAAGATATGAATATATAACATTTTAATGTGTTTAAAGAAGAAACCAGGTGACAATGAAGACTGGGTGGTGAGGGAAGCAAATGTACATTTGGCATGCATATACAGTTAATGGTTGAAACACGACATAAAAGTGACAGCCACTAGTGAACAGATACAAAGCTACAAAGCAGACAGATGAGGTTCAGCTGGGTGAGTGACGCAAGTGTGATGTACCAAACACAAAAAGAAGAATCAAACTACACAAAGCCAGTTGTTCAGTCAGTGGTCCCAGGGGTTTAAATGTCAGAGATATGAGAAAGGTAAGAAAGATGATGATATCACTGTACAGGCTGAAATAGCTCGTCTTGCAGAAACTATGTCTGAAGAAGGAAGTGACTTTGCTAAAGACTGGTGAGCTATCTTTTATCTGGGAGAGCTGCTGCTGTCATTAACAGAACTGTATTCTCAGCGGTATGATTACTGTCATTCAGTTCTTTGGGGGAATGGCAGAGATGTATGTTGTGCTGTACAAACACTTTTTATCATTTAACTAAAGCTGTTTTCAGAATTTGCCAAAAATGGCTTTTGGGAAAAAAAAATCAGTTGTTAGAATTTTCAGATAATAAGTGGATTTTTTATGGTATTTGTATATACATATAAAGTTTACCCAAGATTAATTTTTTAAAGAGATTTTATACTTGAATTTAAAGTTTATTTTTAAAATGTATCAATGAATGCAAATTTCCCAGCATTTTACAATGCATTTCTTGAGACATCTGCTCAAAGAAAATAAACAGAAATATCATTAGATAGTATTTTGAAGCAACTGTTTAATACATATAAAATAAGTATAATCCAGATTCCAAACCTCCATGACTATAAAAGTTACTATTTACTTTCTTTGTTTACTTTAGTCAGAGTAAAATATAATGAGATTTTATTATAAATTCAAGAAATAGAGTGGTGGATTCTCCTGCCTTTCTAGTGGAACTGCATGCATATGTGTTTTTTAATTTACTGCAGCTGGAGCCAGTTTTGTTTATTTTTCTTCCCTTTTTTTACCCTGACCCAAAGGACCGATGCTCATCTGCTTAGGATCTGTATTACACAGTGAATCATCTCTACCATGTTTCACTTCTCACAAGCTCCTACCCTGCATTCAGTCTCTGAGAGTGCCTGGGCAGTTAAGATGCCTCTTTCAGATCTGTGAGGCACCTAAGACCTACAACAACCCCCACACAAACCATGCCTGTCACGAGACAGAGCTTTCTTCCCAAACATCTGAATCTGACTGTTGCTGTCTCTTTAATGGGTGGGAAATGAGAGTCCAGTTAAGCTGATGGAGAGCATCAGATAATGTGGTCTGAAGAATAGTTAACGGGGGAAATAGTGGAAGAAGTATGAGGGTGGTTTGAAACTGAATTTGAGGACAAAAACAAATGTAGCAAGATGCTGTCCAAGAAGACACTGCCTCTGACAGCAAATGGTGAGGTGAAGGGATGTTTAAATTGTATACCATTAAATACCTTAGAGGATATTAACTGTATATCCAGGGAAAATTATCTTGCAGGCAAATTCATTCACCGTTTTTTGAAGGGGATTCAAAGTACAGCTTGGATGTCTAAATTAAGACATGTGAATTGCAGCCAAAAAGGACTATTCATTTCCAACTTTACCCTTACTTCCAATTCATAAGCTGAACACTCATTCTTAAGGTAGTAATAACGCTGATTCTTTCTTCTTTTGACTGGCCTAAGCAAGTAGTTTCAACGAATCTTTCATTATCACCACTTACACCATGCATAACAAAAAGAAACTCATCAAAATTAGGTGTATTCATTTTATTTTAAATTATAATTGCATTTCTTAACTAACATTAGAGCAGTTCTTGGCTGGAAGGGTGGTTTCTAAGACTTTCACTCTTCTCTTGAGTGTGTGTGATGGTAACTTGAAAAATGAGGTTTATTAACTTTCTTTGTTCTTAAATTTGGGAACATAAAATTCAGCAGGAAACAATAATACATGTTGCATAGTATAAGCACCCTTTCCTCTTTCTCTTCGAAGCATTTTGAGTATGTTTCTTCTTCAAAAATTAGATCCCTGCCTTAGAGCCAACAGCAATCTCCTTTCTCCATTTTTCTTTTAAAAAAGTTGTCTAACTAACAAAACCAAATTTTCATAAACCTCACCCCATATTAGCTTTTCGTTAGTGCGTGTATGCTATTTTACATAAAATATGTGCTGTTTAGTCTGCTTAATATTGTCTGATGTGATCCCCAACATGTAGTATCTCTTATTTAATAAATATGTATGGTCCTAATTATTCTTATTTGGTAACTAGGAAGAATAATGAGCTCTGAACATCAGTTGATATTCTCTATCATACAAAATGCTCAATATCACATTTTAACAAAGAAGAAAGTGGGAGTTCATGTGAATCTGTATCTATTGACATCTAGATCAGAAAGCCAGATGTATAAAATCGCTTGATATTTTCAACATCTATGGTCCAGAACATTAAATTTACATCTTACAAAGCCGTCATGTGAGTTTGCACCATGCTAGCTGTTCACTATATGCTCTGGGCAACTGTGCTGAACATGCCATAACAATTCATCAACCCTGAAAGAAATTACAAAGTTGAAGGCATATTAAAACTGTGATTGGGGTATATTACAAAAGAAATGGAAATATACTGCTGTTCACAACACAGCATTTTCTCAGGTTCCTGTTACTGTCTGCATAACAATTCACTTTCCTTACTGGAAGGAAAAAGCCACAGGCAATAAAATCTATGTGGTAACTTGCTTATACACCCGGTGTTCCTTCAAAAGAAGTGATTCTTCTTGTTTGTTTGTTTGTTTGTTTTGTGTTTGTTTGTTTGTTTGTTCTACTATAAAAGGACAGATTGTGTGTTTACTGGATTCCTTATGGATATAGCGTTGAGAAGTATGGTAATTAACAATACTTTTCGTAGCTTAATTTCCACAGAAATTTCTTTCTTATTAAAATGGACTTAAACTGAATTGAAAGATGCAAAATAATTTTTGTCTACATGTGTTCTTTCCTTCTTCTTGTGGCTTTTTTTCCTACTAGGTAAACAAGGTATGTGGTCCTCCTGTAAGGAAGCCTATACAGTCTCCAGGTTGCTCCTTTGACCAGAATAAAGATAATCAAGGCTTGAAGATGTTCTCAAGAGACAGTAAACAAACCCTTGCCAACAGAAGAAAGTAAGACATAAGTTTTACAGACAGAAAGAATAAACCATTAATTTCACAACAGAATAGACTATATTCAATGCGATAGCATGCATTACTGAAGAATAAAGAGTTCAAAGAATGAAGCATTCCAGCAAGATAATTTGCTTGATTAGATTTTGTAAAAAGTAATTTCATGACTAGATTTTGTTTTCTGAAGTAATGAGCATTAAGACCAGAGTCATTTGGTGTGGTTTAAAGTATTTAAAATAGTGGGTAGCACAGGTAAACTATGAACATTAGCTCTATCTTTATGCAAAATTTTTCAAATTACATTTAAATTTCACATCAGCAGGCACTATTTAATCTGCCAAAAAGTGATCGTGGCTCTTATCAAAAGACTATTTGTAAAAATTGTTCATACAGAAAAAAAATTAATTACTAATATACCTTTCTACTGTAAAAATGAGACAACTAAGCACTTGGGGCTAAATCTTGAAATCCTTGTTTAAGGAAGTTCAGCTGACACAACACCCCACCCCCCGACACCTCCCTCCTTTCTGGCTTTTTTGCCTATGTATAGTGAATTGAGGTGACTGCAAAGACCTGGAGGTTTAATGTATACCTGGCTCAGCATTACAAGGTAAAAAGATTTGCTGAACTGCATATGAGCCAGATGTAATCTACTATTGCAGTCTATGGAGAGGAGGACTCAATTCAGCCACCCACACAGCTATCAGCATCCAGTGCTACTTGAGGATACTCTGCTGAAAAGGTGCCCTGTAAATTGTATTGTATTTTCCAGCATTCCATAGATATCCTGGATAGCTGAGGGCATCTCAAAGGCCAGTCTGTCTTTAGACAAATTAATCAAGTGTTTAATGACCTTAAGGAGTAATAGCATTGTAAAGGAGAAAGGACAATGGTACAGCTGAGACTAAAGGTCCTATTTTGCAAATAATAGTTAAAATCAGAAACTTCATTTCTCTTTTGTGTTTGCTAAGATACAGAGAGGTTTTCTTTATTTTCTTTTTCCTTTCATTTTACTTTGCAGTGCAGAAGGAAACTGAAGTGAGAGAATTGTAAGGAAAAATTGCTCACTTCTGATGTCTGGAAAAAAAAAGAGTGCTTCTGAGCTTCAAAGGCAGACCATTCTTGTTAGTACAAGGTCCTTCATGTTCCAAATAGTGGAGAAAAAAGCAAGCAAACACAGGATTTAGAGAACATTGTGGGAACAGAAAGAGGTGCAAAATGGAAGTTTGCTTTAGTCAGCAGAGAAGTACATTGGGCAAATTCTAAAATGTCACTTAATCCAGGACTGTTCCATGTTTTGAAGTAAGTGGTGTCTGGATTGACACCAGATGAGATTGCCCAAAAGAGTTTAAGGGAGACTAGAGGTAGTGGGCAGCACAAAGCAACCTTGTTTTCCTGTGATTTCCACCCGCCTGAGATGCTGGAAATACTTTATGTCGTGCAACAGCCACTACACCAAAAAGGGGGAAGGGGAGAATGTTTGAGATCCACTGACACAGACTTCAGTTTAACAACTTTGTAGTTGAGACCATCTTCATTTGCTGTCTCCTGGATCACCTTCTTTATTAGTCACTATAGCTTTATGTTTCATTTTACATTCCCATGGCAACTGTAACAATTCCTCACATGGAAGAGTGACTTCAGCAAATGCTTGCAGCCTGTTTTTAAGGAAGAGGTGTTCTCTAAGTCTAACACTACTCTGTCAGGAGGTTGCTCTCAACAACAGGCTTTAGCAGAAAAAAATCTTGAATCCATCTTACGTAAATCTTGAGTTGCTCCATAACTCTGACAAATACTCATTTACTATTTGTGACAGTGTGTAGGGGACTAGTTGACAGCACTTTTGAAAAACAGATGACTTATTCAATACACCAGTTGTTTTTATTTTCTATGACGGGGGTTTTTTTGAACATTTTTTAGTATGCTTGCACAAGTGTAGCATTGCAAACTGTATCACAACTATGCAAGAATATTTAAGGTTGGAGGAAAATAATTCCTGTTCCAGAGCATGAATAAAGTATTTTCTTTTAACTCTGACCAATGTTATATCATCTCTGTAAATTACTGAAGTCTATCTGAAAGAATCAAACTTATGTAAGAGGAAATTGACAACTTGATTAAAAAAATCATTAGAACCAATGGAGAATAATAGAATAAGAACATTCCTTATCCTTTTGTAGAAGCACAAAACAGCAGTACTGCTTAATGTTATTGATTGACACTGTCAATTATTTCCCATGTTCCCCTGTGCAGAGAATTTATCAGCCACCTCCGTCTCTACAGAGCCTTTTACGGCAGACTGGCTGATCAGTTGTGCGGTAATGAGTTGGCAGCTGCTGATGGACTCCCGTGCTGGAACGGAGAAGATGTTGTAAGAAGGTACATTTCTGACTCATTTTTGTCTCTTCTTTCATATTTCATGTTTCACTAAAGTACCTTCCAACTACAGTCAAGTACATTGTTTCTCTACGTATGTGGCAAGGTTAGTTAAAAAAAAAAAGCAGAATGAGTTGCCTTCTCTTGGGCTTCACCTGTAAACAAAAAAATATGTCCCTGGATTTCTGTTTTGAGGGGGAAAAAAAACAAAGAAAGAATTCTGCTGTTCTGTAGATAATTTTCCTTCACATTTATGGCACCTGAACATATACTGGAAAAGTAGTTGGTTTGGCATTTGAAAAATGCAATGGAAGAAAAAAAGCATGGATTTTTATTTGAGCTTCATCTTTATAAAATGCTCATTTTAATATAGAGTGTGTGGTACCAGAGTCAAGCTATTTGATTAAAACTTTCTCTGGCTCTGAAGAATGAAGTAATCTCTTAATATGTAAGGTTTCTCAGGAGAGAGATAAAAGTTAAAACACAAAGATAAAATATAAAAGTGAAACACATGTTGTTTTATGTATGCAGTGTCTTGGGAGACATCATTCAGCAGCAATGGGAAAGAGAAGATAATAATAAACTGCTACACTACTGGATGTGTATCTCTAGAATCAATATATATTACAGCTTACAAAACAACATCATTTGTGGATGTCAGAAGGATTTTCAGAGAGTTGATCTCTATATGTTTTCGCTTTATTGATCTCATCACCAAAACAATTATTTCTATGAGCATTAAGTCCCAGTGATGACAGAGACCAAAATGTTACAAGGGCCATTGCAATTAATTTTTTTCATAAAGATCATGTTTTTAATACAGCATTTAATGGTAGGTGGTATCAAAGGTCACATCAAAGAAAGTTGCTGAAGGCTTTGAGGTGAGTTTATAAAGTGGGAGAGACCTGGTACCAAGGAGAAGGAACAGTGACAGCCTGCACCTTCAGGTATCTCTAAAAAGTATAGGTAAGAACTGAAATTTATTGATTAATGATATCAAAGGGAATGGAATGGATAAGCTTTCATCAAACAACTACAGGACTACTTTTCATTATCTTCTTGAGTACTCTAATGTTTTGTCAGCACCAAGACCAAATGAGTGGTTCACTCCCTTGATAATATTATTAAGAACTTTTGTCCTAAGGTTTCAACGGTGTTTTCGCAGCAATATGTTCCTTCTTTAGATATCTGTATTTGAGATTTAACCTCAACTTTACCTCCTGGCCTTTGTTTTGCTGCCCTTCTCCACATGAGTTGTCGTACTCCTACCAAATGTTTCAGTAACAGTTTGAAATAAATAACTTGCAATTGCAGATTTCCCAAGAGTGAGGTTCTTGTATCGTTACTTTTGACTGCTTATAGTCTTGATATCTTTTCAAACCTATATTATTATATGATAACATTATATTTTATTTATTATTTTATTTCATTATTATACTATTACTGTTTAAACTCTAACACTCTACTGTTTGATTTTGATTGATTAGATGCTAAAGTCCTTATACAAAAATGAAATATTCCGCTAAATTCTAGATCATAGTGGGTTTTAAAAATAATTTTACTAAAAGTATTCAATTAATGTAATTCATTTATTTGTGGATCAACCTAAAGATATAGTTGGTGACAAAAACACTGTATCTTAAAAGTAGGAACAATTTCATATTAATTTAACTTATAAACTTCCTTTCTAAAATATTTTGGTTTCATAGGTGCATTAATATATGTTTGTATTTTTGTTCAGTTAGTGTTAACTTCCTAAAGAGCTGACAGGTAGATAATATTTAGGAGTACAGTGTGCTGATTAAAACCAGATGAGCAAGACACTCTCAGTTGCTCTGGGTTATAAACTGGAGCTGAAATCTGCAGATTAGTTCCTACATCTCAATACCTCTACTTGTACATGTAATATATTGTGGTACATATTCTCCTGCTTCGGTAGCTATGTGGAGCTGCTCACATCTCTCCTTTTCCTCTGCTTCATTTTGCCTTGTTACTCTGTCAAAATGTCCTTTGTTTAATTTAATTTGTTTATATTTGTTCTTTTGTAACTGAAGGCAGGGGGGATCTTTCCTTTGCTTTGACTGAGATCAGTTATTTACTATTATAATTACCATAGAACTGCCAATCTAGGGAAAAATGGGCAGTCTTTTCTTTTCATGGTTAGTGACACCTGTGTGCCTGCTGTAAAAGTAAGGCACATGTGACACAAGCATGCAGGGGAAAAGCACACACAGCAGGCATGGAGGTTCTCTTGGTTATCAGAAGTCAAACCTGGCCTCAGAAATACACTCAGAAACCCTAAATATGCAAATTCACAAACAAGGAAGTAGTGTTCAAGCAACAGAAGATCATGCCCTACAGATCATGCTGGGAAATAACATTTGAAATGGATCAATGAAGCAATGGACTATCAGAGGGATCTGATGGGAGATGAGGAGCACCAGAAGTAATTGTGTTTGGAGATATTGTGAAGGGTAATGAGGATGTCAGCCTTTGAGAAGGTGGACTGGAGGCAGTGAACCTAACCAGTGTGGGCAAAACAGATTAGAAAGGACTAATAATATCAAAAAAACCACAACAGGGTAAGTAATTCAAAATGATCTTCATGAAACTCAAACTGAGCCCAGTTTTGACATTTTCTGGAAAATTGTGGCCTACTGACAGAGTATTCCCAGAGTTATGAGATCAATCAAAAATCTAGGAAGCTCAGTTTATAAAAAAGGAGTCAAAGAATTATATTCAATTAACCTGGAAATAAAAAACAACAACCAACCTGTTAGGAGAAAATGCAGAGCACAGGCTGTTGCTAGACTGAAGAAAAGTATCTGTTATCTGCTTTCATTATGTCTAGGTCACATAGCAAACATTGGAAATATATTCTGATTAAATATTAAGGAGAGTTTTCAAGTGGCAAGGACAATAAGGAACAAAAATTGGTGGTTTTGGGGTGCAGCATCTGCCTGAAGGAGAATGTTTAAGAACAGGCAAGGCACTGAGAAACGATGCAGGAAAAGATGATTTTGCCTTAGAGATACAGAGTTAAACTGGATAACCTCTTAAAATCTCCTCCAACCCCCTGATTCTGAATCTAGGATTACCTAAATCCTGTGTTGCCTTGATCCCAGGATACTGTGACATTTTACAAGCAGTAATGACCTGAGCAGGCATCACTGCTTTTCTCTGTAAATACTGAACAACATCTGAATCTGTATGCTCCCTCTCTTTTCTTCTTTTTTTCTTCCTCTCTCCTCTGTCCTCCTGTCCCCACCAGTATAGTAATAAATAAAGACAATAAGTGAATTAATCTGTACAGTGCTCCTGACACAGATGGGAGAAGGTCTGTATTGTTCAATTTAGTTAATGATAAATAGATTTTATATGTTTTGAGATCCTTCATCTTTAACATCTGGTTTTGTCCTCTGTTAAAAATCACGTGCTGTAGTTGGTTATGACTGCAACTTTGGGCCTGACACAGGAAAACAATATCATAAAATACATAATGCAAGTGTGACTGTATCAGGACCTGAAGAGATTGCTAAGACTGCTGTATCTGTTCTTCAAGGTGCAAGTAGCAATGAACCCTGGACACAGAAGTTAGATATATTTAAAAAAACCCAACTTTGCAGTTCTTCTTTTCTGTGCATTTATCTAAAGGAAATAGTTCAAGATTCTAAAACCTATAATATAATATTATATCTCTGTCAAATCTTATAGCCTTTGCCATCTCTAATATAATGTAACAAATTATCAAGCCTGGATGGGAAAAGGTCAGAAAAAGAGGGTATTATTGAAATTAAAGCTTATTTAACAGTTTACATTTCATATGCTTCAGCGCTTTTAAATTTTTTTTTTTTTTTTAAATCATGACGTCATGGCAATATGGCCATTGATTCAAAAACTATAAATTGTTCTGAATTTAGCCTGTCACGCAGTGCAAACTCATTGTTTTATCAAAAACTGAGACCAGAATCCCCAAATTGCTATATTTACATCAGAAAAGGTTGGTAATGGTCAGGACTTATCAAAGAGTAAGTTTGAGTTGAAAGGTACCTTAAAGATCATCTAGTTCCAACCCCTCTGACATGGGCCAGGACACCTCCCACTAGATCATGTTGCTCAGAGCCTCATCCAGCTTGGTCTTAAACACTTTGAGGGATGAGGATCCACAACTTCTCTAGGCAACCCAAACCAGTGTCTCATCACCCTCATAGTAAAGAGCTTCTTCCTAATGTCCAATCTAAATCTACCCTGCTCCAGTTTAATACCATTGCCCCATCTCCTACCGCTACATGCCTTTGAAGACAGACATTCTCCATCTTTCCTGTAGGCCCCTTTCAGGTACTGGAAGGCCACTACAAAGTGTCCCCCGAGACTTCTCTTCTCCAGGCTGAACAGACACAACTCCCTCAGCCTGTCCTCTTGGGAGAGAGGTGCTCCAGGCCTCTGATCATCTTTGTGTCTCTGGTCTGTACACTCCAACAGATCCATGTCTTTCTTGTGATGGGGACTCCAGAGATAGACTCCAGGTGCTCTCATGAGAGCAGAGAGGAGGAGCAAGACTACTCTCACAAAGTTGATATCACTTCAGGATGAGTGAGAGGATGTATTAGAGGAGTATTCAGCCCTTCCACTGTTGTACGCAATTGTGTAACAACAGTGGTCAGGCATGACATTCAAACTTCAGTTTTAAAGACATAACTGAGTACCATGTCGAAATACCTGGGATTTAGTGTTATGAGATTCATTATATTAAATGGAAAAAGAGGAATTGCAATTAATAAGCTATGCACTTCACAGCATGTAAGAAGAACTGCATATATTAGCTCTGATTTTCAGTGGCATCTTAGCATCGAAGCTAAAATAACAGAGTTGCGCACATGCACTGTTTTTGTTATCAATCTTGAACATAAAGTGGTTTGACCGACATTTATACTGTTTGGTAGTTCAGAGTGCCTGACTAGAATGTGAGGAGAGATGGACTGAAAATCCACAGAGGAGAGCAGAATATGTACTGTACATCCAGTGATTCCACTGAAATAAAAATAGATGTGAGAGAAGTTAGTAAAATTATGTATGTTGAAGGATTAAAGAGTAATGGAGATTATTAAAAAACAGCTAATCAAGTTTGGAAGGAAGAGTTTCATATGAAACACATACCTAAAGTATCCAAATTAAGAGGAATTAAACAGCATGATTGATTTTAATTGCTGAGCAAGTTGTTAGAAAGTGTTTATAATAAGCATCTATCATCAAATAAATGCTCAGCTTTAGCACAGCTCTTAGGTTGGGGAAAGGAATTTTTTCTATTGATTCTTAAATATTCTGAAACAAAAGTATAATCCTGCATCTGTTCTCAGCCAATAAAGGAAGATAAATGGTGATATAAGAAGGTCTAATTAATTCCTTTTAGTTTTCCTTTATTTGAGCTAGTCACCACTTTATAATGAGGCACTATGTAAACTGCCATGTTTTGATACCTATGCAAAAGATTTGTCTGAGCAAATTGAAATGTAGGAACCACTCATTATGGATCTTAATGCTTTTCCTAATATGCTGTTGTCAAGACGGACGAGCAACAGATGTGTAGAGAAAAAAAACAATTTTAAAATGTGTTTCCTCACAATGTGCAATTCTGGAAATGCCTGACCCAGAACTTTGAATGTTCAGTCTTCCCATAAACTCAAAATCTTAGCACCAACAGCATTCCATGGCAAGCTAAACACAAGTTTTCAGATGCCAAAACACTGAGTCAACTTAAGATTTAAATGGTGGATAAAGAGATTTGTAACCTGAATGATTTGTAAAAAAAATGAAAATAGATAAATTGTTAAATCTGAATGACTGAAATCTGAAATCTTTTTGTTCTGAATTCCTGCTGCCCCTTTAGGGATGCTTAGAAGTGAAGTCATCAGCATATGACACCTGGACTGTAGTGTAAAATCATCTGGCTTAGAAGAGCATGGGGCTTCAAAGGTCCTCCCTGAATTTAGGAGGATTTTTCATGACAATTTATACATTTTCATTTGGAAAGCTGCTGATACCGGGGTATATTCAATGACTAATCAGCAACAATATTAATTTTACCACTGCCCCTCCCCAGTCACAAATAGCTTGTTATTGATCCTACTTCACATGCCAGAAGAATGTAAGGGGCTTATGATAAATTTTTCTCTGTCAACACAGAAAGGAAAAGACATTTATATTTCTGTCATAAACATAATAAAAAATAATTATTCTAGTTGCTGGTTTTCTGGAGGCAACTTTTCATTGTCTTTTGAGAAACCTTTAACATTACTTTTAGGTTAGCTTAATGAATTTGGGAACTATGGTGGAGAATACAATCTAATTTATTACAGAGAAGGACAAAAATTAGAAGAAAGAAGGATACTGGTTTGATGACAGATTATATAAAAAATAGGTAGTTTATAGAAAAGCTGAAATTCAGATCCCTGTGTGAATTGGTTTTAGGAGAACCAAGTGTGACATTATGGGGAAAAAGGAAATGGCATGTGATCCCTTTGTTTATATTAATTGCAGGGTTTGTTCTCTATTATGTCATGAGATATAAAGATAATATTATTCCTGCTCTAACAATGGTAACATCAGTTCCCAGTATATGCTTAGATAAATGCCATAACACTTCAGCATGGACTTTATTTAATTATGGTAAAGCAGCAAAATAGGTATTACATTTGATTGCCTTGAAATAAATGATCTTTTGTTTTCTTGAGCAAATATATAATTTTCTGTAGTGTTTGTCCTAGAAACATTGAGTCATTTGTCATGCACAGCAGGGGTTATAAAAGTTCTAACACTGGGTGAATTAATTTTTATTAAGCTGGTAATAATTTACAAAATGTATTGACTTTTAAATTGAAAAACATGATTAGAGTGTTTATAAGAGTGTCACAGAAGACTGTTGGAAGATAGGCATGAAAAAGAACAGTGACCAAGGATATTCTATGAGTTTGAATTATAGCATCATGATACCTTAATTTTGGAGTGGTTTGCTCTTTTATTTTACACAGACATAGAAAGAAAGACTTACTCCAGAATTTAGTATTAGTGGTCTGATGACTCTTACAGGCTTTCCTAGGGAATTCAGGATGACTTTACTGTAGTTTATGACATCAGGCAATGGAGGGAAAAAAATCTATCATCTCTTTTTTGTATAATAAGGTTTCTTATTAATACTGAGGAAAACTCAGGCAAGAGGCTTTGACGAATAGTTCAAAAATTAGCCTAGCATAAAATAAATAACTATTAATCATAGTGGGTTATACTAGACATAAGATTTATGTATTTGCTCCTCACTGAAGTTCTAAAAGAAATATGACCTAACTAAATTAAACTTTGACATACAGGATATATTTCAAATAAGTTTAGCGGTATTTTACAATGAGGCCCCTTTCACGCAGTGATGTTCTGAAACATTTTATATTTCTAAACCCAAATTGTTTATCACTGTTAATCACATCAGTTGAATAAAACAGCTCTCAATGAATCATTTAAGCAACATTTTGCATTGTGAAATGTCTTCTATGGGGTCTTCTTTCACTGTAGTTCACTGTTCATAGCAGTGCTCTATACCAGTCCATACAGGAAAATTCTGTGTACTGATGTACAACACCACAGTATTTTTAACCTTCGTATTGGTATTTTGAATGTGATGCAGATGTTTCTCTTCACACTTCCAGGTCAGATTTTCACTGAGCATCCTGCACCAATTGTGAAATAAGCTACTGAAACTCAGTTTATGCTGGTTTGGGGTGTTTTTTTTTTTGGGGGGGTGGGTTTTTTTTCGTTTGGGTTGGTTTGGGTTGGGTTTTTTTTGTGTGTGTGTGTGGTTTGGGTTTTGTTTTTTTTTGTTTGTTTGTTTGTTTTATTTTGGTTGATTGGTTGGTCTGGAGATCTGGAAAATGATTTGGAGTCATGTGAAAACCACTGTTTTTTCCTGTGTGTCTAATTATGAAAGTTTGTGATACGTTTTTCTCTATATAAGAAAGAATTTGCTTTATATAGTCTTATTTTGGTTAATATTCTGTACATTTTTGTGTATACAGCTCAATTGTGTTAATGTCATTTATGTAATAGAGAGATAAAAAATTAGTATTCATATGGTTTTACTAATGCATTTAAAGAATGAATTCGCTCATCTTTTTTCTAGAAATATTCTCTCCAATCATATCTAATTCTTCTTTTTTTTTTTTTTAGTTAAAAGAATCATTAGATCCTCTCTAATGAAGTAAAACTAATCTGCCATTCAGAACTATGAGTCTATGAGCATGTACTTCAAAATACTTTATCGTCTATGCTTTTTAATAAACGCTATGGTTTCTTATCTTCCTTAGCAGCTCAGCATCTTCTTGAATTTCTGTTAAATTATACAATGGGAGACACAAGTTGACTTATATTCATTAAATTTACTCTTTTGTTCTAACTTTTTCTATTCTAATGCTGCATTGTTAGGGCCAAAGTGGGCCACATGTGGTTGGTCACCCAAATACATTCTTGATACCTATGAGGCAGAGAAAAGCAATATGGAGCATATAACACAGTCCAAACTCACATGAATTCTTTTCCTTCCACAACATAAGGGACCTGTCTGCTTCTTCTCATAGTCAGGAGTACCAGCAAGACCTTCCTTCAAACTGTTAGGAATGATTATGTATATTGGAAAAAAATCCCATGCTTGTGGATGTAGGGATTGCACTGTAGCATACTGCTGCAGAGTAGCATGTAGCTTCTCCTTCTAAGGAGTATGAGTTGTGAATCTCTGTCATGTTAATTTTTAAGCATATCTTATGTTAAAACTTGTGATATTCTTCATCTCTTCTACTCCAGATATTTGTGTGAAGAACTGTACATCTGAATGGGTCTCTTTAGCCCCTTTTTCAGTAAAGAGATAAAGAGACCCTTGTACGATGAAATTCATTTGGTCTCTAAATAGTTGGATAGAACTTCCTAGAAGGATTTGTTTCACCCTCTTGGCTATAAAGGGAATCAGTCTAAAGGTAGGGGTAGAATTTATGTTAAGTACAAAATATCTAGAAACTCAAAATAATGTATGAAGTATCTCTGCTGAGATTAAAAAAACAGAATACCCTAAACACTAAGTGTTAAACATGCGAGATTGATCCAGAACCATGATGCCTAAGTGTTTGAGTATTTCCCCAGAAAACTAGGTACATATGTTGATCTGTATACCGAAAGTAATGCCATATAGTGGTGTTGATCAATTTTTTCTGGTGCTGATTTTCTGGTCCAAGGGATATTTGAAGGTAACTGATGTAAACAATAAGAAAGATTGTACGGGACCAAGCACCACTCTAGCTCTTTCTCAGTACCATTGGTCAAAGATGGAACATATTCTTGAATAAGGTATAAAATAATGCTATGCATCTTCTTAAAGTTGTTTCATTTAAAAGGTTAGATAAAATTCAGAATGGATTTGGAGTTAGTACGTTTATGGAAAGCATATGAATTTTTCCTTTAATTTTCCATTTCCCAAGCCCATTTTCACTGTCATGGCATCTAGAACTCCAGGTGCTAAAATCTCCAGTTCTTATCAAGTGCTATAAAGATGGATATATTTGTGTCCTTTTTCCAAATATCATGACAATAGTATTTGAGAGAAGCTTATGTTCCTGTACACAAGTATGTTCCTACTAATCCTTCTTTTAATATGTCTCACTTTCTGTCCTGATTTTTCTTTAAGACCTCTGATTCGCACATTCCAACAGGAATGGAGGAGGTAATAAGCCTATTCTGTGTTACAGTCTAATAAAATGGCTTTTGTTGTTGTTGTTGTTTTGTTTAATTAAATACTTCTGGAATCTGCAAAGATAGCATGGCTAAAATTACTGCCTTCAGTTCAATCATCAAAGCAACATGTTCTACTCAGTGAAGAAAAATATATTATCAGTGCCTCCTGAAATCTTTGCATAGAAGCTCTTTAAAATAAATTAATTAAAATTTTAAATTAAAAAATCCTAACAAAAAATGGTTTTGATGTAAGGATGTATAATTTTTCATTGAAAAGTATTAAAGACGATCAGTTAACATTCTGCAGTACTGAATGGTACAGGAGTTCTAGATTGCAGCTAGTGGAAAGAAACTGCATGAACCACCATAGTTATTTTTTGAGCAAAACCTGTATTTGCAGAATATCACTATAATGCTTCAATTTCTTGAACAGGAATCCCAAGAAAAGGGCAGCTGGCTCTTGACTGCATATATTTCTAGCAGAGGAGAGATTTGACTATGATCCAAACCAATGAAAGCTCATTCTGGAGTACTGCCCTTCAGCCTTTTGACAGCACAGACTGCATTCACAGAGATCTTGGCACTGATCATTTAATTTCACACCCATATTTTTATGTCTGGAGAATTAGTTTTTCAAAGGAGATTTTTTTACCAGACAGTTCAAGAGCTGATAGATAGATTATGGTGCCTTTTCTGTACTTTTACTTGCTTAGTGAAGGAATATATTTGCAGAAAAAAAATGTTGAGTCAAACAGCCAGGAATTGTTTATTTGCTTAGACAACTGTGAAAGATTTAAAATGAAAAATATTTTAGCTTATGTTTTAGTCAATATTGTTGATTCTTTTTGATTCATATGTTGATAATGCAATATCTGAATAAACAAGGAACACTACATTTTTGGGGGTATGAATCAACTGACATCTTTAACTATGCAAAACTTAGGCATCTAGTCTGAACTTCTTAGTCTGTATAGGCAATGGAGAGAGTCATGTCCTACTTAGTGGTAGTGGACTGGTTGTTTCTAACCACTCTGATCACTTGGAGAGAGAAGCACAGCATATCTACAGTAGCTTAGATGATTTGAATCTTGCCTTCAATGAGATTTAAGTCTGATGGAAGAAGGTTTGTACCCTAAAAGAACAAATAGAGATGATTCAAAACTTCATGGCTATCAGAAAGAAGGTACAGAAATGGGTCACTTCTACTCTGTGCCTCAGGGAGCAGTAGTTACAGGTGCACCTCTGTGCACCATCTTTAGGTAAATGTCACCCAAAGATGACTACTGAAGGTAAAAGAAAAATGAGTTTTCTGAAAATCATTTGAAGCGCATTGAATAGCTTTTCACTGCTTCTGAATTTAGATTCCTCTAGGTTTTGAACTCCTCTGTAGGGAGACTCTATGTGGCAGATGCTTCAATGCTGCCATTGGAGGAGTTCACAGTGATAGATGAGCCCATATGATGAGTCAGACAGATGCTCATGACAAGAAAAATTCTTGCTCATCTGTGTACACAAATTGTAGTGGAATACATGAAGAGAAGCCATATGTAAAAAGATCTTACAGTTGTTGTTCTGATGATAAGTTTCCTCTAATGCTTCTATGACCTCCAGAAAGATTTAAAATATTTGGAATTTGCATTGCCTTTTTTGTTTCCTTTTCTATAAACAGGAAGTAGAACTTGAAGAGGTAAGATTATAATTTTGTAGGAAGAGAACAAATTCCTTCTCTAGGGACAAAACAACTCATGTTGTAGGAAATCTCATCTTTTAATAAATAAACAGTGTAGGAAGTTAACTATTCTCATTCATATATGTGTAAAATCATTCTGAGCTTAAACTTGTGTGAATCTGGGTGGTCCTCCGGAGAGAGCAAATTCTGTCTGTTGCTGCATCCTAGGTTGCCACCCAGTGGAGAAGTATGCAAAATCTTGTTGTTGTCCTTGGTACTCACTGTCTGGCAGCCCTTTATTCTGCAAGGGAATATGTGTGCATAGTCTTTTCTGAAAACACTACTTGCTTTTGCTGTTTTCGGTTGCTTTAATTTAGATTTAAAAGTCGAGCTAACAATAACACAGAATCTTATGGTAAAAAACCTGGGATTTGCCTCTTTTCTCTAGGTGTTTGCTGGTTTTGACCACTGTGTTATATACCATATAACAGCTTGATACAACAACACAGCTCCATTTATATTAACATAAAACTGATTAATATGGCAGCAGATCAAACCTGTGATTTGCAACAGTGTCTTGAATTCTACACAAAGATTACATTATTTTCAACATCTTAAACGTTATGCCATCTCTTCTAACACTAACTTAATTTGGCCTTAGCTATATTTAAACAAGCATCTCAAAGCTTTGAGAGAAAATAAAACTAAACCACCAAAAAGCCCAAACTAGTTTTCAGTTTGAATTACTGAATTATCTGACTTTGTATTAATTTCATCTAAGTGTTTGGAATTGCTGTACAAAGCTGAAATAGGCAAGTGTTGACAGCCAACCAGTATTTAAGTAGTGTATTATGTAATCATAGAATCGTTAAGGTAAAGACCTTCAAGATCATCAAGTCCAATCTTCTACTGAACACCTCCATGACCACTAGACCATGTCCTAAAGTGCCTCCTCTAACATGTTTTTTGAACACCTCCAGGGATGGTGACTCCACCACTTCCCTGGGAACCCTGTTCCAAAGCTTAACTACTCTTTCAATAAAGGAATTTCTTCCAAATATCTAATCTGAACTTTCCCTGGCACAATATGTGGGTGTTTCCTCTTGAGGAAATACTTTAAGTATTTAAGGGAAGAACACCAGAGAAGGGCAAATAAGAGTACAGTAAAGACCAAGGGTACTGATCAATAAGAAACAGAGAAATGGAAGGCAGTGACCAGCAACTTCCATATCAGAAGCAGCTCCTGAGTACCTCCCTTCCCCCCTTCCCCTTTTCCCTTCCCCCTTCCCTTCCCTTCCCTTCCCTTCCCCTCACCCTGATCTAAAACATCACAAACTCTTTTCAAATTGTCCCTCACATTTTCAGTTTAAAATATACCTCCTTTTCTAGTCTATTAACTGGTATTTCCATTTTTCAAATTCTTTCCCCAAAGCCTTTGTGGGTTCTGCCTATAATGGCTCATATAGGGTTTCCAAACTTGTCATGAGGAGTTCTGCTTCTTTCAAGTCCTCTTCACTTCAGCATACCTCTGTCTTTTACTGATGGAACCAGGTTCTACTAGATAAGGTAGTAACTTTGGAGGATATAAAGCCCTATGCCTCAGTAGTTCCTTACTCTTTGCAGGACTCTGTCAAGCTGCGTTTAAGATTTTCAGTAACAGAAGTTTCAGCAACGTTCTGGTCAATCTATTTCAGTGTTTAATTGATCACAGGATGCATTTTTTTTTTTTAATCACAGCTGTGTAAAGTATGGCCAGATATTGTTAACGTTTAATATACAAATGTATGTAGTAAATGATCAGTAGGATGTAACTGAGAAATTAAACAGTCAACAGCTAAGATGTAGAAGAGTTCTCAAAGGAGAGAAAAAAATCCTACCCATTTTAAAACTGAGCATATATGCAGAAACTGAGGAATTTTTTCCTTCTGAATTATGGACACATTGCTGACCTGCTTTCTGCTTAAGAAAGAGGTACAGATGCATCTACAGTAGTATTTCAATTTGGATCAAGAGTGTACTTTTGAAGCAATTCTCTCAATCATCTCCAGTTTCTACACTTCAGTTCATGCTGTGGAGCTGTCCTGAGGCAAATAAACGGGATTCCTTTCAGGCGAAACTCAATGTTAAGGTGTGCCTGAAGATTGCACCTAACACCCCCTAACTACTAATGGGCATTTTGTCCCTTCGGATTAGAGAAGATCTAATTAAGTATTCTCTCCCCTCCAAACAGGTATATGGTAGATAGTTAGCCCCAAGGACCAAGATTTTACAGAAACAAATTTCTGTAAATTTGTTTTTACAGAATTTAATTACTTGATATTGGACAAAATTACTTTTATGGCTCACCACAGGGAGCTGTGCATGTCTGGTAGGAACTGGTAGGAAAACCACTGTACAAAACCTGGTAAACCCAAGTGTATAAGGGAAATTGTAATTTCAAAAAAAAAAAA
>VWZY01012439.1:43596-60059 GCA_013399075.1 Chloroceryle aenea
AAAAAAAAAGACAGAAAAGAAAAAAGGGGGGGCAGGAGGGGAGCAGTTGTCTTAAATATATTTGTATCCAGAATATTGTCTATTCATTATTCCACGTCTCATTATTTATGTGGATTATATATAACAATTAACATCCTTTTTTTTTTTGATAATAAGAATCTGGATATTTGAATTGAGAAGGGAATTGTTAAGTTATATGCTTACTATAACTGTATGTGATTGTTTGAAATAATCATGTTTATAGCAACAAAAACCTTTTAATGAGGCATGATGAACTGGGACATCCGCTTCAATGGAGGAAAATAAAGTGAAACACTTTTCCTCCAAATAGAATACATGATCTGTTGTTTCAGTGGGACGGTCATCATGTACAAGCCACTGTATTGGAATGTTTTTCAGCCTTAATTGCCCTGTCAGTTACAATTAGAGGTGTTAATGTAACTGTGAAATGCTACAAATTACTTGTGACTTTTGCTCCTTGTGCATTCTCAGCCTGTCTTGCACAAAAAAAAAAAATATTAGAATGACTGTGATCTCTTGCTGAGCCTGTTATTAAGGTTTGGTTGTCATACTCCCTGGGTACAGTTATTCACTCATTGTGGATTTGGTATCATGGGTGTAAAAATGCCTGCAGCAGAATAGTTTAATCATTTAAAGTAAGAGGGGAAATCTTCATGTATTAGGCTTTTTTTTCCTGAAATGGCTACAGGTATAATAGGGATTTATAGAGATGTACTGGTTAAAAAATTACTCGTTTTACTGAAGTTGTTATTATAATGAAAACCTAAGATTTTTCACAATTGTATGTGTGCTTACTGATCTATAGGTATTTGCCATTGTGTTTTCTGTCATAATAAAGGTGTTGACATTTCTGTGAAATCCTACCGCTGTTATCGTCTAGAACAAAGGGATGTTCTTACCAGAACAGCAGAGAAATCTTTGACTGTTGGAGGAAACATGAAACTGAAAGTGGAGCACTGAGGATAGTGATTTGCTAGTCCTTTCATTTCAGTAAGTGGTATCAAAAGGTTACCCGTTCCAACACTAATAAATAAGTAAAGGAGACAAATCAAATGAATGAATGAACACGATGATGCTATAGTCTGTGATAGACTGAGAAAAAGATGAAATGTAGGAGATTCATAGAAGGGTGGCCAAATGCTTCTGGCTGCGTGGTAGTCTAGATTTGATTTTTCTTTAGCTACTGAAAAACAACTAAGTGCAGTCATTCAATGCACTAACTTCATCTTGCTTTTGAAACAACTGCTGTGCATTTCTTCAGTCTTAAAGATTGTACTGAAAGGCTTCAGAGCTGGAATAAGACTCAGACTGTGGTGCTTTTATCCTATTGCCCAAAATTTTTGAACACTGAGTAAACTGTACACAGTGAGGGGCCCTTCAGTATAATCACCAAGTGTTGCATGACTAGGTAAAGTGGCAGTTAACTTGTTTGTACAGTTTTGAAGTATATACACTGCTTAGGGAAACAATTTCAAATACCAGTCAACATTTTTATTAATTGTTTCGTTGGATTAACAGCCTGATCTAGTGGAAAGTGCCCTGCCCATGGCAGGGGGGTTGTAACTATATGATCTTTAAGATCCCTTACAAACCAAACCATTCTATGATTCTGTGATTACTGAAACCCTTATTTTTTTAAGGCAACTTTTAAAACTAGATTAATCCAGATGAAATAGTTTTTCCTGAATATCTTTTTGCTCTTTTACCTGTGCAACACAAGTATCCTGCTGAAATAAATGTAAGTTTAATGACTGTAAATACCAAATATTAAGATCTTTTCTTTCTGCCTATGCTTACAAGGGAAGACATAAAGATTTGAAAATATTTTGAAAACAGAAAAAAAAAAAAGCATTACTAGTCTTCAAAGATGTGCATGGTTTTCAAAGAGGCTTATTTATTTATTTATTTATTTATTGTAAATTTTCAAGGCAAGCACTTTAGGGAAGTTTTTATCTTGTATCACTTTTCCTATCCAAACAAATGAGTGATTGCTAAAATTACATAATTGTTAAGAGTTGTAAAGACAAAACTGTTTATAACAATTATTTAAGCCATAAAAATTAATAATACTTGAATAAAATTAATAACTACTAAGACTTTATATTTTGCATAATGGCAAGTATACATTCTTTTAGAGATAGAGTTGCACTGAGTTATGTAGAAAATAAAATTCTTTAAACAGAAAGAAAAATATGGTATCACTGTTATGTTTCATGTTCTGAAATCTAACATAATACTTACCAACAAAAACATTAGATAGATATGTCATTCACATATAGGTGTGTTTGAGTGTGTGTCTGTCAATTTAGCATAGTACTGAAGACCAAGTAGCAAATTTGCAGGAATTAAAATTGCCTAACATTGTAACTTTTTCTATCATAACTATTTGAATTTCAATATTTCTTAGCTATGGAAAATGTTTTGAGGGCTAGACTGTTACACTAACACCATAAATATACTTCATGAAATATTTTTCTTGCTGAAGGGAAATATTTCACAAACTGGTATCTCTACATGCCTGGCCTGTGGGAGAAAAAGAAGGCAGAACCTTTTTCTGTTCTAAAATGTCATGTAGATGAAGCTTTCATGTTTGCTACTCTAGGACATTACATTTAGGATATTCCCTAGCATTGGACACTTTTAAGATTCAGCAGGACAAAGTGCTGAGCCACCTTTTCTAGACCATGCTTTTGCCAAAAGCTGGACCGCATGATCCTTGATGTCCCTTCCAACCTGCTACCCTGTGATCCTATGACTTCTAGCCTAGACAGAGAAGTGGACTTACAGTCTAAAATAGCTACATTTTAATACTGCCACAAGCTGGTTGCTTACGTGCTTAAATTCTTGATCTGCAAACACTGTGAAAAATGAAATGTTTTTAACCTGACTTGTGCTTTAGGCATCTGACTTTGGGCTTTTTCCTAGGCTAATCTTCTTAATCATGCTAAATAGTAAATAGATCTGGACAGACTCCATAGGAAGGTGATTGGAATGCCCTGAGCTAAGCTTCTTCTCTAAGCATCTCTTTTGAAGAAGCACCTACATTTCTCCCATGATAACACAGGAAACCTTGCCCATATTCCCCCAATTCATCTCTCTTGCAGGCTTCCTTTCCCTTGACTTTGTCATCTGCTTAACTCAGACCACGAAAAGGCATTTTGGAAGGTAAATGTAGTTAGAGGAATACTGCTGAAATCAAAGGAACTGTTTATGTGTGTAACTACAGACACAAAAAGTACTTGCAAAGCTGGAGTGTTAGATAATGAAGTCTTTGAGGAAGCAGCTCTCTGTTTGGCAGAGTTATTTGTTAAATAAATAGTAACATGCAGGCTCTACTTCTGCAATCAATAAGTGTAGTATTTCTTTTCATGTTTGTGTTCGGATAAAAAAAGTATTTATGTTGAAGCTCTTGCAAACATTGACTGAAATTTTAAAAGGCATACAGTCACTCAAATATTTCACATGTGCTTTTCACCAGAGGATGGCAGTTTTACTTTTGTGTAAAGGGTCTTATGATAAACAGAGACAGAACCATGCTACTGTATTTCATAGATACCGCTGAATTTATAAGAATTTTCAACTATATTGCCACATCATTGTGCATATACATAAAGATATTATTTCTGTTTATGTAACAGTACTGTATCACATAATGAACAGTTACACTTGACCTGTTTCTGATCTCTAGAACACAAGGTAATTAACTGCAGCTATTGCTTCCCTTCTTGCCTCTAGATGTCTATAAGAAAGCTATAAAAAGACCTATTCAAGGTAAAGAAAGAAGGTCAGGCACTGAATCAGCTGGAATTGCTGTCAAACTGAAAAATCTTTTCTATAAAATAAGGTGGGTTTTTTTTCTGTTATAATGTATTATTATTATTATATGATTAGTCTTTTTTTTTTTTTTTTTTTTTTTATTTGTTTTTCATTTTTTTTTTTTTTTTGTTTTTGTTTTTTNTATGTAATTCAGCTATTTACCTGCTGACAAAAAGAGCAGGTTAAGCTGTGGCAGACCAATGGCACCCTGAAACAGGATGGAAGGTACAGCATTGGTGTGACTCTGGACAAAAGCTCTATATTAAAAAAAACCCTGCAGTGGATATGCAGTGGATATTTTGCTGCTGCAAGGACTGGACATGTCAATCTATCACAAAATTAAAATAAATAAATATCGGTTTACTTCATATATTTCTTATACCAGACATTTACTTCCTTGTCAGCTTATTAGATGTGCTCTCTGGAGCCAGTGGGTGCTGCAAGCAGAGTGTAAAACAAAGTCCTGATGTGACGCAATAGTAAGGAAAGTAATCCTCTCCACCCTGAAGATTAAAGGGAACAAAAGAAAATGCTTTATTGCGAATACATCTTTTTTTCACTCAGTAGGTTTGCTTACTTCTGTGGATAAATAATCACAAATAAGTCATATTCATCAGCCTCTGTCCTGAAATTCTCACATTTACTCACAAAATGCATACAGAGACACATCCTTTGTACTATGTCCTTGGCATATGCCTCATCCAGGAAAATGAAATGAAGAGTGAGATTTTCTAGGCCTATCCAACAGCTGAATCGCATATTGACAGAGGAGATAGGAAAGAAAATCTAAGTCATAGTGAAATAGGAAATTTACTGGGGCCCTGTGCTGTACACACATTAATTTCTCAAAGGTAGCACATTTGTGTAGATTAAATTAATTAATTATTTAATTTTATAGTTTATATTGTTCTTTCATAATATTAATAATACAAATATGTATTCTGATGCTATATAAAAAAGGTTTATTTAATAATATTAACCATTATAATGTTTATATATTTAATAATTAATAGTAAAAAACATTAACCAACAGTTAACTACTGTTAGTCACAGTGCTAATCAAATATTTAATATGTAATGGGAAAGGCTGTAGTCCTGCTTATAACAGTCTGAGATGGCCTTCCTTTAATCCTCTCTCACCGCTCTCTTCAGATGGGAATTTCATAGTTGATGTTTTCTTACATTAGTTTTCAGTTGCTACGTTCTTCACACATAAGGTGTCATGTCTCCAGTCGGGCTTTATCTGATATAGCTTCTTTTAGCCACTTCTGCAGTTTGTCAGTGAGTATGTTACAGGAGACAGTGTTATAAGCCTTTCTGAAGTAGGGATGATCAGAATCCACTACTTTCCCCTCATCCACGAAGCCAGTCTTTGTGTTGTATATTAAATATACAATCCAGGACTCTGAAACCCTTGATTTCTCAGAAGCTGTTTAATTACAATGCATATTAGTTTCACAAGAAGATGAATTATTTTTTATCGTATTGATGTGCTTGTCACATGTAAAATCAGTATTTGAATTTTGTTCAAAAAGCATAACCTCTGTATTTTGTAAGTTGTAAAGGAGACTTGGAAGTGATTAAAGTGATAAAGAATCCACAAGCTAGGAGTTTTTTCCTTAGGAAGATCAATCTCTGTCTCTTTCTGTTAAAATCCTGCCCTATTTGCTCTTGCTGTCATAGAAAGCAACATGAGTTTTTCCCAGCACCTTTAGTAGATGATATCCATAAGATTAAGTTGACTTTTGGAATTACTGTTGGTGGTAAAAATATTAAAAGATGATGCATCTTCAAAAGGAGGTGAAATAAAAACAAAAGATGATGACATTTAAATGTCAATCTCTTTGGGAAAGAAATGCTGAAAATACTGACTCATGTGAAGATACAATTAAGCTCTAAGCATTTGGTACATGGTTGCAAAGAGTGAAGTTCACAGAGTACTAAATTATTACCTGCAAAATTCCTAACAGTGGTAAATTATGCCCAAATCACATACTTGAGAACATTAATACTGAAGTTGGTGATTTGTCAATCTGTGGGCCTCAGCTGTTACTTAAAACATTCTGACTGAGATATTAAAATATGCTCAAAAGATTCCTAAAAAAGTATTTGTTTGTTTGAAATCTTTAGATTTTGAAATTTTCAAGCTCCTTTGTTAATTCCTTATTTTTAATGGATTTAAGATATTGACTACTACTAGGTCAAAGTATAAATAGCATTTTCATCTTTTCATCTTCCATGAGATAAAGGGAATGGTTGCATTTGCAGTTTGCTTAGTTGCAGTTTTTAAAATAGCAGCTTTTCTCATAGGGATGAAAGTGGGCTTGAGGTTGTCTAAGGATGTACAGTTAGACCATTCTCAAATGATATTTTATGGATAAAAATGTGATGCAGTAGACATTTCAATGACCATTGAGATTTCTAGGTCCTTCCTATGTCCAGGAAGAGAGCTTAGTAGTTTACTGAGAAAAGTTGCATTTTCCTGTGATACCCTTTAAAGTCTGGGTGTTTTATAGAAGCATGACAGGTAAATCTATTCAGTGAGATTTTGTTGTTAGCATCCAAGAAAGGAAGAAACAGTAGGTACTGTGAGTGAGATTAATGGAAAATTTGACGTAGGTATGACTTAAAATTGAGTAGCTTCCTGTTTTCTTTCAGTTAATTCATTATTTATAAAGAAAAATGAAAAAGAACTTACACAAAAAGGAAAAAGGGTTTTTTAAAAAACAAGCAAAGAATCCTTTAGTAGTGCATATGTTAGTACTAACTCAGCTTTTTCCCTTGTCCCAGCTTATGAAATCAGATGATTAAAACTACAGGAACCTGTCATACCTCTAGGTGCATACCTATTTATTACTGTCTGATGGAAGTTATAAACTGTCATTCCAAGGAGTGGGTTTTTTAGAGTTGATTGTTTTGCATTTAACTAAAGGCTTAAAACTGTATTATCTGAATTTTGTCAAGCAGAATGTTTGGACAATTTGCTTTGTGGGTTTTATACCTTTTGAAGCAATATAGGAGAAAGGTAAAAGCTTGATATATCTTGTCCTCATGTATTGTTTTCGCCCTTACTGCTTGGAAAAACTTGTTTTCTTTTGTTTCTCTCAGTGTTATGCACCCTTCTGAGACAATATAGAAACTATTCATTGTCCTGTGTTTTCCTGAGTTACAGAATTATTGATGGTATGACATGTGATAGTATGATAATATGAAAGGATTTGGATTTTGCATGGTTCTTATAATTAGAGTTTAATTTACATGTGCATATCCCCAGAGACTTCAGTGGGAAAAGACCTCTCTCTAATCCACACGTTATGTTGAATCTTGACACTCTCGGAATCATTCCTAAAATTGCTACTGCTTAGCTGTGAATGTGGTTTAATACTGACTTGAAGGGCACTACCCATATGCAATGTTTTAATGAAATGAAACTGTTTAATGTGAAACCATTGTTAATGCATGATGAGATTAGTCAGCATGTTATGTATTTCATAAAATAGTATTTGGGACCCACCTTTGATGTAATTGAATGTTATTTCCTACTAACATCTGCACTGATATGTTTTGTAGTGAAAGTCTCTTCCCACAAGTTCATTAATAACATGCTCACATGCACATCTGTATGGAAATATAACAATAATAGTTAATATTTTAGGAGGAGTTAAAAAATAAATGTATTGACACTTAGATTGAGGTTGTGGGGTTTAATTTGAAAGGAGCATGATGGAAAAAAAAATTATGATCAGGTGTGCTAAGTCATAAATAATACACTGAGAAAGAGGATACTGTTTGGTAGGACTCCAGTGCAGACTGTAGGCTGATTAAATATTACTGTCTTCTTTTGAATGAGCTGAACCAAACTCGATTGAGTGTATTGACTAGAGATCTGGTGGTACCACATACCAGTTGAGATGTCAGAGGTATCTGAAATACTTCATGAGGCTGGCAAGTATAGAATCATGCAAATATTGTTTGGAAAGGACCTCTAAGGATTGCCTAGTGCAAGTGCTCTGCTCCTGTTTATACAAACCTATGAGAGTCCCAGGCCTTTTTGGACTGGTAGCTGAAAGACATACATGATATCATCAAATGGCACTAGATGCCTCTATTTAACCTTCTGAACCGAACTGATTTTTGTTGATTGTAGTAGGAGTGAGTATCTGCAGTCTGGAACTGAATTCCTTTCTCACTGTTTGAAGTTGGCAGTGTTGGAAGCAGAAGAGGAAATTAGGATTGTAAACAGGCTACAGCTGGTAGGAGAATGAGAAAAACAAAAACTAAAAGTGAATTTTGAGAAATTTTAATACTTCTTGTATTAAGAATGATGCTCTAAGTAAAATGGTTAATATTTGGGAATAATTGTAGTTTCATGGGCACCTAAAAAGATAAATTGATGACAGAATCTTTCTGCAAAACAAAACACTAATCAAGACAACATACTAGTATTTCTGTTTGATTGGGTTTTTATTTTCTTTCCAGCTATTCATCCTCTCTCTTAGGATGGAATATATTGTTGAATATTAAGTGATATCTATGATTTGTTTGCAAAATAAATATACTAAATAATTTTTGCCTCAAAGACTGTCAAATTAAAAACTACATAAAAATGCACCGCGCAAAGTGTTGGAGATATGCTACTATAATTACCTTAGATATTTCCTGGTTCAGATTCTGTTATATTTGAGATCTCTCTGAAAATTGCTTTGTAGTTGGATTATTTGCCTTTCTGGTTTACAACTGCCAGTCAGTTTTACGCTAACATTTAGAATTTCTTTCCTGATCATATTAGCATCTGGATTAATTTTCTTACTTTTTCAACTGTACATCCCAAACTGTATACTAGGTTTTTTTGTTGATTATATTACTTGTTGCAAAAAACACTCAAGAATTACAGTATTTTGTGCTTGTGAAAAATCTAGTTAGATATTATTTGATGGTTTCCAACAGTTCTGTTGTGGTGGTGTACTTGGTGTATTTACACAGCAGAAAATGTAACATTTTGCTTGTTATTGAAGTAGCAGCTACAATTTTCATTTGAAACATTTATAACATTTGCCAAAAAATTTAAATATGTGGCATGTAGAATATTTTCTCTCTTTAGAATGTTATGAATAAATTGAGCAGGACCCAAGATGCAATCACGAGAATTCTCGATGATAGAGTTATATCTAGCTATAACGTCTTTGAGTTATAACACATATTTAGAAGCAGCTTTGGGCTTATATGTTCCCTGAGCTGAAATCAGACAAATGTTAGGGACAAACTGTTCATATGTGTGCTCCCTGTTCTTGCTCTTTCCTAGTCATCTTTTGAAGGCCATTGTTGGACACAAAATACTGGGCTATGCCTTTAACCAAATGGCTGTTCTTATACTCTTACATTATTTTAGGAAACTGTGTTGGTTTTTTTTTCAAAATCAGTTTTCTATTTTTCTTACATATTAGTTATTTCTTGGTAGTCTTTGCCCTAGTTATGAAAAATGTAATATTAATTTGTGGATGTATGTCACTGTGTTATACAGTATAGTGGAGTACTACTCTTTCCTTGGAGAAGGTGTTGTAAAACACTGATAGATGTTTTATTAGCTTTGCTACTGTTTGGAAAAAAAACCCATCATGTTATTTGATTGCTGTAGTAAGGAGAATTCTATGCCAAATGATTTTTAATCATATCTTAAAATTTCTGAAGACTGAAGTCATAGGTAGTGTTCATAACTTGCTATGTCTGTATCTGTCTATCTCTGAAAGAACTCAATGTCTTCTTTTTCAGAAACCAGATGACACTTGGCTGTATAGCCAAGATTTGTATGTGTCTGTGCAGACATTAAACATGTTGTTGATGTTTATCACTTATTTTTTATTACAGAAAAGCAGTAACACCCCTCAGTCACAAGGTGACCTAGGGAAATCCTTCTTCACTGACTCAAGGTGAGAAGTGTGTCCCCTGGCTCATGGGCTGAAGCTTTCCAGAGACAGCCCTGGGAGGGCTGGGGCAGGGGCTCATCTCTCTGGTTACTGGGGCTCCCCTGCCTGGCCTTGCCCCTCTGTTCTCCTTTGTGTTGGTAGAAATGACCCTTCAATTGTGTAACCCAGAAGGAACCATAAACATTTCTTGCATTTTTATAGAATCATAGAATTGTCAGGGTTGGAAGAGACCTTAAAGATCATCTATTTCCAACCCACCTGCCAATGGCAGGGCCACCTCCTGCTAGATCAGGCTGCTTAACTTATCTGAGTTTATACTGCTGTGCTATGCAAAGAAGATTTATAAATTGTAGGATTTTGACTTTGTCTCCTTTTCATCTCTGAAAATAGCAGGAATGGGGGATTGATAGGCAGTAGTATAAAGTTTGCAGCACTTAGATGCAGTGCCCTTCTTAGCTTAAGACATTTCAGCCCTCTTCTGCCTCACAAGGAGAGTGCCCTAAATCATCAAGCTGGTACCTAGACATATGAGCCCCTGAGGCAAAAGCCCCTCTCCAGCATCTGGTACAGACCCCCTCACTCATACACACAAATATACACACATCCATTCACACATATGTGCAGAGGGCTCAACAGGAATCCCATGATCCTCAGTAGCCATAAAACAGAAAAGGTATTAAAATAAATTAAATTAAATTAATTAAACTAAATAAACCTTGTTTCAGTATCATCAGGAAATATGAAACCTCTGGAAAGAACCTGGGGGGTCTGTTGGAGAGCACAAAAATGACCAATATATTAAGTCAGTTCAAAGGAAATTAGAGAAAAAACAGAAAAATCTACATTCCTCATTTGTCTTAGTGTTCATGATGGAAGAACCAGAAGCAGAATATGACCTCAGCACCTCAGTGAAATGCTGAGTGGATGAGAAGTGTTGTAGGTGGTGCAGTTTTACCTGTTGCTCAGGGATGCTGTGGTGCCAGATAAATGGAATGTGACAAATGCAGTTTTACAAATGCCTCCAGGCTGGATCCTCAAAGGGTGGAACCAAGTCTGTGCAAATACCTCTGTGCAAATAAAGGAAAGCAAATGTCACAGTAGAGTTATATTAAAGGTAAATACAGAGCTTACCAATGTTTTTGGAAACTGCTGACATTTGTCTACAAACTGTTTATATGTCTACAGTTAGACATAGAAATTTATTTAGCCTTCTATATATTTGTAGATCTACAAATGCTTTTATATCTCTACTTATGTCTTGAAGCTAATGGAGAAATATTTTCCTCACTTGAGCAAAATGCTTTCTGTTCATAAGCAAGTTCAATGTTTCTGTGATATAAGTTTTATTATTTTGTAATCTGTTCATTTCAAAATACATGAAATCTAGACCTTGGAAGTCTGTTGGTGAAGTTCTCAAAATACGAGTTTTATCCATGAGCAGATAATTTTAAAGTCAACTAGAGTTAAAACTCTAAGGGTATTTGAATTCAGATGAATGCACACTAGGAAAAAAAAGGCTGAGAGGAATCTGAAGGAACTAATAAAGTAAGAGCCAGGGATTTTAAAAGAAAGGAAGGAAAAGGAAAGTCACAAAGGTGACAAGAAGTCAAAAAAACCCACCGTCTGTCATGCATTGAAATAGGGGTGAGCTGAAACTTTTAAGAGTTAAATGTGCGACACGGGATAATAACACTGTGAAATAAACATAGAGGAGAAAAGGTAATCTGTCAAACAGATCAAACATTAAATTACCTATAAGTGACATGCTTCTTGCTATTTGGGAAAAATACTTCTCTACATTCACTAGAAGTCAGAGAATAAATTTGCCTGTTTGCTCAAATACATCCTTCCTCTGGCTTTACCCATATCCCCAATCATATACAGACATTTCAGCCATGCTAATTTTGCTGAAAATATTTTTCACTGTTCAAGCAAGGTTGTCATTTCTATCCCCCTGCCAGCTGGCCCTCTGCTGATATACTGAAATAACCTGTCATCTGAATGACAGCTGGCAGTAAGAGGACTTCTGGTGATGGAGTTGATTACTAAGCTTCATTGACAGAAATAAGTGGTTTTGCTTAGTCTTTCTCTAGCTTCCCTTCTGGGCAGAAGAATAAAGATAAATATTCATTGACAGACTTTGAGTTTAATGAGAATACTCAGCCATGTGGATTTTTTTTCCCTTCTCCTCTCTCTTTTATTAATTGGAAAGATTTTGGGCACAGTCTAAGTGCTTTAGAGATTTCATTCTCTGTGTTTTTATGCTATTATAATTTATATATGCTATATTATATGCTAGCATAATACAAGTTATTTCTTCTTATCCAGTATATTACTCAGACTTTTTTCCTTGTCTCCAAAACACAAAAACAAAGCCTGAATTGATATTTTTACATGCTAAAACTGAACATTTAATTATGCCAACAAAAATACAGGATATATTCACAGCCTTTGAAGGCATGAAGTGACAATAGAAGATAAAAGGAAGTGATCCACTCTGCCACTGAAAGCATGCAAGCAGAAGGCGTACAAAGTAGAGTATGGTTGCAATTATCAGTGGAGCTTTAGAAATGTTAGACACTCTAATTTCAATGACTTCATCAGTTGGTGTTGAATAAGTAGATCCACACATACACAGAAAATAATTTAAAACTCAACAAAGCTACGTGTTTCGTTGGCTAAGTATCATACTGGCAAACATTACCAAAAAAAAAAAAAAAATGATACTAGCATATCATTCCAAGGATTTTCTTCTAAAGCAATGTCCATTTATTTTTAAAACCATTTCTCTGTCACGTTCTTCTTTAAAAAAAAAAAAATCCTTCCTTTAGCAGTACTAGATTTTCCTAAAACACCTTTCTAAAACTCAAGTGTTCAAGCAAATTCTTTGAAGTTGGGCATGTGGGAGATAGCCCTATGCCCCTTAAATCAGGGTGATGTGCAGAGGAAGTCAGGCCATAGCAAGGAGCATTTTGCAAGCTGAGGATGAACAGTCCTTGATAAAGCTTAACTCCAAGCAGTCATGTGACATCCTATAAACTGGAGAGAAATGTAGTTTCACTGTGTTCTTGTAGTCTGTTTTTGTACAGCACATACTTGTGAAGAATTAAATTTTCTTAGGTTTTTGGGTTTTTTTTAATGAAATTTAAAAGTTTGGACACAGGTAATGAATTAAGGTTTAGGATCTTGGATGTCATTCTGTCGATACAGCATAGTCATAAAAACAGCAGAAAAAAAGTTGACATTTTGTTACAGTACTCCTGCTAATGGTATTTTCAATGGTTGAGAGGACCTCAGTGAGTTCAACTAAACCTAAAGTAACCAAAGTGCTCTTGGAATGAACAGACTGACTTAGAAAACCAGTGTTATTTCATATGGTCTTATTTATAAACAATCATTTCAGATGTTTGATGACTGGAAGGAGTGGAAATACTTTGTTGATATTTAAAACTGTAATTCAGGCCCAGTTCCTAACTGACTGATAGCAACTGCAGAGATAATTATGAACAAAAAGGCATCTCAACACTAATATGTTAAAAATTTATATGTTGTTAAAATATTATCCATAGTATCAAAGGCTTTAATATGGAAGAAATCTGATACAATGCAAGAGAGATAGAAGAAAAATATTACTGTTGTTTTGTGTAATTCATTATTGTGCAAGAATTTCATACTATATATGACCCCCAAAATATTAAAAAATATTTGCACATTAATAAATGGTATTAAAAACTTATTAATGAATAATATGATTGACTAATAACTGTGGAAGGAACAGTAATCCAGAAGAATAAACATAGGGTTATGTCAGAAAAGCCCTGATCTTAATCTTGATAAAGCATTAATGCATTGCACTGTCTTTTGCAAGTCATTTTGCCTTTCTTTGTTTCCCTAAGGATAATAACACCTATCTGCCTTATGGGCATATAGTGAATAACAACTAAGTCATGCTTATAAAGTATTCTGATAAAGTATCATTGCTGCTTTAGTTATCGGGAGGATAATCAAAACTGGGTGACCAAAATTATACAGAACATTGTCAATTGATATAAGAAAAGACAGGACACAATTTGTCACTGAATCCTTAACTTCATACTCTCATCAGACTTTACAAGCAGACTCAGTATAACCTGTGGTATTTCTTATCTAGACAGCAAACTGAATAAAGATCAGATTGTCAGCATAATGTATATCACGAAAGCCCCAGGGCAGAGCAAATCTTTATGGTCAATTTATGAATGCCTGAAAGGTTTAACTATGAATAAAATAATGCAAACTGGCAACCTTAACTGTATCTTAATNAGAAAATAATTTAAAACTCAGCAAAGCTACGTGTTTCGTTGGCTAAGTATCATACTGGCAAACATTACCAAAAAAAAAAAAAAATGATACTAGCATATCATTCCAAGGATTTTCTTCTAAAGCAATGTCCATTTATTTTTAAAACCATTTCTCTGTCACGTTCTTCTTTAAAAAAAAAAAATCCTTCCTTTAGCAGTACTAGATTTTCCTAAAACACCTTTCTAAAACTCAAGTGTTCAAGCAAATTCTTTGAAGTTGGGCATGTGGGAGATAGCCCTATGCCCCTTAAATCAGGGTGATGTGCAGAGGAAGTCAGGCCATAGCAAGGAGCATTTTGCAAGCTGAGGATGAACAGTCCTTGATAAAGCTTAACTCCAAGCAGTCATGTGACATCCTATAAACTGGAGAGAAATGTAGTTTCACTGTGTTCTTGTAGTCTGTTTTTGTACAGCACATACTTGTGAAGAATTAAATTTTCTTAGGTTTTTGGGGTTTTTTTAATGAAATTTAAAAGTTTGGACACAGGTAATGAATTAAGGTTTAGGATCTTGGATGTCATTCTGTCGATACAGCATAGTCATAAAAACAGCAGAAAAAAAGTTGACATTTTGTTACAGTACTCCTGCTAATGGTATTTTCAATGGTTGAGAGGACCTCAGTGAGTTCAACTAAACCTAAAGTAACCAAAGTGCTCTTGGAATGAACAGACTGACTTAGAAAACCAGTGTTATTTCATATGGTCTTATTTATAAACAATCATTTCAGATGTTTGATGACTGGAAGGAGTGGAAATACTTTGTTGATATTTAAAACTGTAATTCAGGCCCAGTTCCTAACTGACTGATAGCAACTGCAGAGATAATTATGAACAAAAAGGCATCTCAACACTAATATGTTAAAAATTTATATGTTGTTAAAATATTATCCATAGTATCAAAGGCTTTAATATGGAAGAAATCTGATACAATGCAAGAGAGATAGAAGAAAAATATTACTGTTGTTTTGTGTAATTCATTATTGTGCAAGAATTTCATACTATATATGACCCCCAAAATATTAAAAAATATTTGCACATTAATAAATGGTATTAAAAACTTATTAATGAATAATATGATTGACTAATAACTGTGGAAGGAACAGTAATCCAGAAGAATAAACATAGGGTTATGTCAGAAAAGCCCTGATCTTAATCTTGATAAAGCATTAATGCATTGCACTGTCTTTTGCAAGTCATTTTGCCTTTCTTTGTTTCCCTAAGGATAATAACACCTATCTGCCTTATGGGCATATAGTGAATAACAACTAAGTCATGCTTATAAAGTATTCTGATAAAGTATCATTGCTGCTTTAGTTATCGGGAGGATAATCAAAACTGGGTGACCAAAATTATACAGAACATTGTCAATTGATATAAGAAAAGACAGGACACAATTTGTCACTGAATCCTTAACTTCATACTCTCATCAGACTTTACAAGCAGACTCAGTATAACCTGTGGTATTTCTTATCTAGACAGCAAACTGAATAAAGATCAGATTGTCAGCATAATGTATATCACGAAAGCCCCAGGGCAGAGCAAATCTTTATGGTCAATTTATGAATGCCTGAAAGGTTTAACTATGAATAAAATAATGCAAACTGGCAACCTTAACTGTATCTTAATTTTCCAGTTTAAAATTTTTCTTGCTTGAATGAATCAATTCAGAAATGGTAGTAGACAATTAACAGTATTCCTAAACTCTCAGAATATTCATCACTTTTACAGTTCACAGTGAAGGAACTTTTAATGCATTTATTCTAATAGTTCATTTCAATAATACTTATATTGAAAGAATGATGGCACTAGATTGTCTCCAATCACCCACAGAGAATATTAGAATCCAGATCTGCCATCAAACTTTCTAATTAAACAAGCTTATGCACACAAGTAGATAACTACAACAAATAATCTGAAGGGATTTACCTTTACACAGAATCACAGAACCACAGAATTTCTGAGGCTGGAATAGACTCCCAAGATCATCAAGTCCAGGATATGACCCAACACCATGGCATCAGCAAGACCATATCACTAAGTGCCACATCCAATCTTTCTGTAAACATCTCCAGGGATGGAGACTCCACCATCTCCCTGGGCAGTCCATTCCAGTGTTCTATCACCCTTTCCATGAGGAAGTGCTTCCTAAGATCCAACCTAAACCTCCCCTGGTGCAGTTTCAGGCCATGCCCTCTTGTCCTGTCACTAGTTGCCCGGGAGAAGAGCCCAGCCCCCGCCTGACTACAACTTCCCTTCAGGTAGCTTAGAGAGTGATACGGTCCCCCCTGAGTCTCCTCTTCTCCAAGCTGAACAACCCCAGCTCCCTCAGCCTCTCCTCATAAGACATTCCCTCCAGTCCCTTC
>VWZY01012439.1:60081-90088 GCA_013399075.1 Chloroceryle aenea
TGAATTCAAGACAGTCAAAACACTCCTTAATGTATAATGCTACTGCTCCACCTCTCTTTCCTTGTCTATCCCTTAAAGAGCCTGTAGCTATCCATTGCAGCACTCCTACCATGCGAGTCATCCCACCACATTTCCATGATGACAATTATATCATGGTTTCCCTGGTGCACAATAGCTTCTAACTCTTCCTGTTTATTGCCCTTGGACAATAAACGGGCACTGGCATACATGCACTTGATCTGATGTATGTATATCACCTCCAACGCCACTATGTTCCCCCAAGGCTTATCTTTAGCAGTCCTGGGTTTGTCCTCCTCCCCCTTCGATTCTAGTTTAAAGCCGTCTTAATGAGGGCCACTAATTCCTGCGAGAAGATCCTTTTCCCGCGCTTAGATAGGTGTACCCCATGTCCTGACAGCAGGCTTGGTGTCCTGTATATTGAGCCATGGTCAATACCTCCAGAACCTCATACCCATTCTGAAATTGTATGAGTGGGGGGTGTAGGAAGGGAAGGGTGGTGCCTGTGACCCCAAGCAGGAACCTGCTTCCACCTTCCCTCATCTTGCTTGCTATTGTTAGCCTGGTGGCAGGAGGACAGAGGGCTCATTTTTTCTTCTGTCTCCTGATGTACCTGCCTTTGCAATGATAGAGTATGACTCCATCAATCTCTCTCCTCCTCAGATTCTCTGATACTTCTTAACCTCTCAGTGTCATCCTGTAGCATACCCACCATGCAAAGCAGGTCATCTACATGGTCACACCTTGCACACCTTCTGTTAATGCTGTCATCCAGTGCTGAAGACAGGCTGTGGCATTCCCTGCAACCAAGGACCTGGAGAGCCACATGCCTTTGTGGCAACATTGTCTGGGTTGCTGCATCCTTTTTAGAACAGGTTACCACTTTTGCCCAAATGGACACCATCTCCAGCCTGTCTGCCTACGGCTGCTGTGCTCCATAGAGACTCCTCATGCACCACCTGCCCGCATGCCCTGGTAGCCACACTCCAACAAGAGAGAATGCCGCTGTCTCTAGGAGCAGACATGCAGGGGGCTTGTGTGTTGGTTTTTGGTGTTGTTTCCTTTTAGTGGTCAGGTATTTAGGTGTTCTTTATTCTTGTAGGTATAGTTGGACTAGGTGATCTACAAGGTCCTTTCCAACCACAGTTATTTCGTGATTCTGTGATTCTGTCTCGCTGTTCATGATCTGAGCACCGCTTCCATTTTTATCGCGTTTAAATCTCCCGTGGTTTCTACGGGAGCGCTCCTAGCCATGTCACCCTCTCGGTCTCTCCTGCAAGAGATGATTAGTCCTGCTGGGTTTCTCCTTCCATACTTGGGCTTCCCTGGGTCAGGGAATGCCCCCTGTACCTCAAAACCATAGCACTTTGTCACAGGGTTTACAGTTGCCAAGGCCACTGTATCACTGTTCACGGTCTGAGCTACTCAAAAAAATAACTCACCATAAGAAAGTACTTGTTTGTAAGAGAATTAACTGATGAATGACATGTAATTCAAAGTAATATATTTATCTTGCTTATCAGATTGTTCCATCGAAAAAAGCCATCATGTTTACAGTATGTAAAATATCCACAGTTTCTCTCCTTATCAATCCATGAATTCGCCTAAAAAAATGAAAAGCTGTTCAACTAGGCAGATGTAGCTTTTGCCTTTGTTCATACTATATTAATTGTATTTACTTATTTATTGTGGTATGTTGTTTTATAAAGAAGCCATCATCTTACAGGATATAAAAAAATATTATGCTTCCTGAAGCTAATATTGTTAAGTTCCTGAAGTTAAGATTGGAAAAAAGTAGATTGCATTAGCCCGTAATCTTTCCTGGTGGGAGAGGAAGCTATGGACAAGGCTGTTGATGCATAACTGGGGAATGCATGCAGGTAGCACTTGGAAAATCACTAGAAGTGTCTGTCTCCTTCAATATATTCTCACGTTGGCCACATCGTGGAGCTAGAACTAAATGAGTCAAAAACTATGAAGCACCCTGCTGGGTTCACTGAACAGCAGTGCATGAGGCATAGCATTAGAAAATACACATTGTGTGCAAATGCATTTAAATTTTATTATGAAATCTCTTTTTCTTTTTTTTTACTTTTTTTCTTTAAAATCATAAACACCTTCTACTGTTTTTAAAACTGAAATAAAAAAGAAAAGATGGAAAAGGATGCACCTCACCTTTCCTCCTGACATGCAGCTATAATTTGAGAATAAGGCATGTAACCATAAGCAAGCAGAATTACAGTACCAGAAGAAATCTCACTTGTTATCATCAGCTTATCTGCAGAGAAAGAGAGTTAACAATTTCTGCCTCAATTATGATAGTTACTGAAATCGCAGTTACTCTTCTCACTCAAACACTTGGTCATATTTTTAGAGAGAAATTTCCTAGAAAATGTCTTCGGTGTTTTTCTAGAATTCCTTGCTCTTTCTTGTTGTTTTTACTGCATTTCAATATATGGGCATTGCTGATTTTAGTAGGGTATAACTGAGGTCTTTAAACATCTGTTTCAGCTTTCAATAAAAAACACTTCCATCTAAGAGATCCCATCTCAGTGGCCAGGTCACTGGCTGAAATGGTAGCAGCTTGGAGAAACTCAGGTCTCTTAAGAAATGCCAGATGTTTGTTTTCAGAAGGTTCTGAGTTTTGATCTGTGGGTGAAAAAATTATTTTGACTTAACAGACAGGTTTTCTGAAGTGCTTGCCATGAAAAGTCATTTCTCCCCTAGCTGACAACTTCAAAACAGACTGTTCCCTAAGCAAGCCCAGCTTGGCTTGTGGTGGATGTTTTCATAAAAAAAAAAAAAAACAAACAAAATACACATTATATATTTTCTGTTGAAATAATTTGGTTTGGTTGGGGTTTGTTTGTTCATTTTTCCCTCTGATGATAGGGCATAGTAGCTTCTTTTTGCCTATTTTTTTTTTGTCTCTTTCAAGTCAGAAGTGAGCAAAGTGGTTAAAGTTTGTGTAAACAAAGACGGGAGCTCTTGCTGCGCTGTCTGTGACACCAGGCAGCTGCAGGAAAGTTTCGTTGGTCATTTAAGCCATATAGCAGAAGGAGGGATTTAGGAAGGGGTTTGGAGTGATGTCTCTGGCCAGTTCTCTTTTAAACCTTGCCTTACGCATGCAACTGTTGGTGAAGTTGCTAAAAGATTCATGCTTGAAATGACACATTGTACTAGATGGAAGAATGCCTCACAGAATTGAGTTTTCCCTCTCAATCATATTCCTTCCTGAATCTGTCTACTTTGTAAATATTGAATAAAATATACATACATATGTAGAACTGAAAGCACTGATTTTGATTTTGTTTGTGATTTGTCATTGCCTTTTCAAAATTGTGTGCAATATTAGTATCCAAAAGCTTGACTCATGTTAGTTTTGAGTATAGCTTTTTCTATAGAAAACAGTATATATAAATACAAAGTCTTGTTTCTTAAGTATATTGAAGACTTGGTCTTTAGGTTAATAAACTAAAAATTTTTAAATCATCATAATTTAAAAATCATCATAACAAATCAATCCACAAGTATATGGAAATTCATGTCAATTTAGTGTAATTTTCCTGAGTAATACATAGGGAATTCTAAATATACAATACAGTACATATGCAAATATGGCATCTAATTCCCTTTGTGTCTGAGGATGAAATTATAGCTCCCTTTTTAAATATCAGCCTGTGGAACAGCTAAATATTTGCAGTTCAGGAGGCATTTACACTGCAGGACAGAGAATGCCAAGCATGTTTGTATGTTTACTCTTCAATCCAGACAGGGCCTTAAATGTTTAATCTGAGAGGTATTCCTTCTGCCCTTAGGAAAAAAACCCAAACAACATTTTCCCTCTTCTGCCAGTTCCTTTAATGGTAACAACCTCCTGAGGATTGGAGGGACTTTTTATATTAAAATACGTATACAGTATTTGTAAACTTGAATTTTAGTTACCTCCAGAAAATAAAAGAAACAAAACCCCACCTTTTTTAAAAAAAAAAATTTTTGGTTGGTTGGTTGCTTTGGTATTTTGTGTGTGTGTGTGTGTTGTTTTATTTTTTACTTAGATGCTTCGGTTGTGATTCCACTGACAGCCCTGTCACTTTATGCAGCTCCAAGAAAAGCCTTGTACCTTTGAAATTTTCATTACCCTTTGTCTGGCTGCCAAGATTTCTGCCACTGTAGTCTGGTGATGCAGTATCTTGTATTGCCAGCACAGAGACTTTGGATCACGGGGAAAGAAGCTTCAGAATGGAGCAAAGATAAAAGCTTCTTCATCTTTAAGTATATTTTTACTGGCAGATTGGTTGCAGGGGCTAGTGGCAGAGCAGGGACTCACAGCTTACGGTTGCATAGAGGTAGCTGCCAAAAGAATCCCAACCTAAACCTCCAAACCCTACTGGATTTAGCAGTGACTGAAACAGCTTTTGATCTGTCACAGGTGAAAGGAAGGAAAAGGTGGAAGGTGTGATTCCTGATAATGGGGATAGACACAGTATGTAGCATTGAAATTATGTATACATCTAACTGCTTCCTTGAAATGGATGAATGGAAGTCACCAATGTTGTTATTGATGACTATATCTCTATTGCATTCAAGGACATGACTACTATTCACCGTCCAGTGTATATGTTTGTATGTATACTGAACTGATTTAAAACTAGGTATTGTGGAGTACAGGACACATTGAATTGAAGTAGGAACCTGGGTGAATAGTTAAGCTGCTATCTACAAAAAAAACCCAAACCACTACAACCACATTCCTGCCAGGATTTCAGTCATCTAAGTCTATACTAGCAGTAGACACATCTGTGATTACACGAAGTGGTGGCATTAGATTGGATAGTTTTTGCTACAGAGCATCACATGCAGATTGCCCTCCACATAAAACCATTAAATATGAGTTACTTCAGAGCACTTTGTCATTCAGAGGAAGTTCAGCCACTGTTTAGAGCAGGCCTGTGTGCCTGCTTAAAAAGGAGAGCTTGAGGCATAGCTGAGGTAATGATGTGTGCAGTCATACTGCTTTCATCTGTACGTTATAAAAGGTAATGATATTAATTGCTTCACAACTTGAAGAAATTAGTCTTATTAAGGACACTATCAGTAAGTTAATTTTTTATTTTCTGTATTTTAATTTTAGTTTTTAGTTTTGGAAGGTCTCCTGCAAAGCTTGTCAGTCCACAGTTTGTGTGTATCCCTTCTGAAAACACAAGATAAAGCAGGTACAAGAAATTTGATCAAGCCAGTGGCTTTTTACTTTCCTGACAGCCAGAGGGTACTCATTTGCAGTGAACTGATGCAAAAAAAAAATCCCACTGCATCCCTTCTTTTTCCCAATAGAAATTCCCCGCCTCAGTGCTGGCTTGAGAAGATGGTCTGTGAAGCCTTTTTGAAAGATTATGGGGTGTGTTAGATCCTGGAATAATGGCATCGTTTCAAAGGGAAGGAGATCACACATATGAAGCTGCCTTGGCAGCCACCTCTTTTACATATACAGGCAATCTTTTACCCACCTTGCTTATGATAGTTGTGCTCCTTAGAGTGAGGACAAGAGCAGTCTGTCAAGTGAATTAAGACATAACTGAATTTATAGATGAAAGATGAAATCACATGCTCTAAACAAAATCCATATTGTTTATGTCTAAATATTCTTGTAGAAGCTGACGTGCCCCTCCTCTGCTGATAGTTTTTTTTTATTTCTACACAGTGATTGCTCACTTAGTATTTAATACACAGAAACAAATTAGTTTAAATTATTATTATATTCTATACAAGTACACTGAATTCCATGTCTAGATGAATTACGATTCTATAAATAAAAATTCCCAGTTAGAACAGGCTGAGCTGATATCCATTCCCAAGTATCCTGCTTCCCAGTTGTCAATTCCTAGTGCAGTCTGACAGAAGATGAGTAAAGCAAAATAATATTTAGAATTTTTTTACTGGAGTTTCTGGGAAGTTAGGAGCTCCTGGACAAGCAGAATTTCTGGTCATGTGAATAATATATAATTATATATATTTATATATACGTATATATTTATTTTTATATGTGTATATAAAGTAGTGTTCAGGACTATACCTTGTCATCAGGAAACTATCTATCCTGTCAACTTGTTAGCACAGTCCCTGGAAGAGTTTTGATTTGTGTCAACTGGCACTTTACCAAGCAATTCCCAGGCATAATTTGGGAGTTAGAAGGTTCTAGGCACTGTTCCCAATAAGCAATATGCTCCAGTCACCCTGTTTTGAAGGCTATGAGATCTCACTAAGATAGGCAAGGGCTGCTCTGCACCTATTTTTCTTGGTATCAGGGAATGTTCGTATCACACAAATGTTAATTAATACGATAGATCAGATATACTGGAGAGCTAATGGAAATATTAAGCCTCTGTGTATGATGTATATTCACCATTTCAGAGTAATTATCTTTCTTGAACTTGTCCATCTCCAAAACCCACACTGTCTTTGTTGAAAAGTTTAGCATTTAGTTTTCTCTTTTTTTTTTTTTTCATTAAAACAAATGATTACAGTTTATCCTAAATTGAATACATCTAAATAGGTGCATTCTGAGTTAGATTCTAACTCAGATGTGGCAACATCATGTGCTAAAGCATTCATGGTGTCAGTATTAGAAAACAAACAATCTTTTTTTCTCCTTTTATTAGTGATACAGAGAATACAATAGGATGATAACAAACTGATGCAATATGTTTAGAATAATGAACATCTCTCTGATGAGGAAAGGCTGAGAGCCCTGGGGTTGTTTAGCCTGGAAAAGAGAAGTCTGAGAGGGGATCTCATTAAAGTTTACAAATACCTGAAGGGTGGGTGTCAAGTAGAAGGGGCCAGTCTCATTCAGTTCTGCCCTGTGATAGGATGAGAGGTAATGGTAGCAAGGTGAAAAAGAGGAAGTTCCACCTCAACATGAGGGAAATCTTCATTGTAAGAGTGATAGAGCCCTTGAACAGGCTGTCCAGAGAGGTTGTGGAATCTCCTTCTCTGGAGACTTTCAAAACCCACCTGGATCTGTTCCTGTGTTGGCTGGGGGGCCGGACTCAATCTCCAGAGGTCCCTTCCAACCCCTACCATTCTGTGATTCTATGACTATTCAGGATAGTGATCCTGCATATGACCACTTGAGTCTTGGAGCTCAAGACAGCTTCATCCTACAGATCTGACTGGTTCCATGCATCTTATTAGTAGGAAGAATTGTCCCATTAGTGCTACCCAGGTGTACTTACTGGTTTTGCATGGATACAGTTCTGTTCAAGGTAACTATTTTACATGTCTACCTTAAGCTAAGTTAAATTGAACTTTAAAATATGCTACAGATATTGAAATAGCTTGCTATTTTTTGGTCTTATGTATATTCTTTAAAAATAAATATGGCTATAAACTATGTAGTATACAATGTCAATGATTTTATTAAGAAGGATGCATTTAATACTTAAATTCACCTTGAAATAGACAATATAAATGCAGATTATGAATGTTTATTTCATTAATTCAATTGTATTGCATGTGTTTTGGAGGGCAGTTAGTATAGTGGCTTTTTATAGCCATGCTAATATTTCCTCAGAGTACTTTAGATTCTTCCATTAGCACTAATTTGGACAGATTTCAGAGGTAATATTAATGAATGGTTTTAAATTACTTTCAGATAGTGGTATTTACATATTTTTTTTACAAATATTATTCAATCTATATGACATCCAGCTTCAAGATCTTGTTAAATCATATTTTCTAAAGACTGTAAAATAGCTGGTGCAAAAGCTATATTTATGTCAGTAATCTCTTTAAGAATTTAAAATATAATTGAATGTTTACAGTTAAATATTCCCATATAATAATACAGTTGTGAGAAGTCTTAACTGCAGAAATATCTGTCTTCCGTTTGGATGTATAATTTTTTTTATTTGGATAGAGTATGTTGATTATGGTCCATTTATAGCAACCATATTTTGAGGTTATTTTTTTTGAGGTTTGAAATGATGAAAGTGTTGCAGACATTTTCAGGTAGTCACATCTTCTTTTATTCTATCATATGTATGTCTTTCTTCTTAGTTGTTTTGCTCTATCTTTTTTGTTTCATTACTAAATTTATGGTCAAATGAACCTGAATAGGGGTTTCCGAAGTGGCCCTTCATAATCTACTAATGGACGAATTTTCTGCCTAAACAAAAGATGATTCTTGTAATGTGCACTTATATTTCTAAGCAAAGATTATGTTGCACTTCTGTCTCTAAACAAAGGCCGACTTCTTTTTAAGTTCAGTCTAAGTGTCTTAGATTCTTTTTGTTTTTCAAATACTTTATTGTGCACATTAGTGCTCCTTTCTTAATATTGTTCCTTACCAAGATTTTGCCTGAATTGTCCAACTATATATTAATTTTTATATGTGTTTTAATGAACTGGCTATCCAGAGCATTTTGGGTACATTTTTTCTTTTCTGAACGTACAGATAATGAAACCAGTCACTTCACATTTGTGCTATAGTGAATTTTTATGCATGCACACATCATCTGAGTCTCTCTGGCTCTCTCATTAACTATATCCCAGTTGCTTTAAATCATATGAGCTGTACCTCTGGCAGCTATGTTTACATATTCTTTCACAATATAATGTGGGGGGGAAAAAAAAGAAAGATTTTATATGTAGTACCCTTCTCTTTTATAATATACAAACCAAACCAGCCTGTTTCATAGGTCAATAATTCAGCATTTATAAAAGAGGAATGTAATAATAGTATGATATAAAGAAATTTGATTATTTGGTTAATTATTATTTGAATAGTGACTTTTGCATGTAGCTGCACTTAAAGATGAAGGATGCAGGATATTTTTCCTTTCCACCAGTTTCAACAAAACATTAGTTTTCATGATCACCACACTATGAGGGTGTACAGGGCAGACTGGAACAGCTAGTGGCTCTAGCAGTGCTCAGGCCTGCTTAGGATAGCTCAAACTTTACTTTGAAGCTGTAGGCACCAATGCTTTGTGTTACACAAAATGTATTTAAAGAACAATGTCACCTTCACCTGCTTATTAGTTTTAGATATTTCAGCCTATATTTGCCTGTACTGTCTTTTCAAATCCTTATCCTTTAAGACCATTCTTGGTCTGTCTCATATTCCATCCTTACAGCTCCTTCCATTGTGAATGAAATTTGTAAAAGCCACTAATGATTCCTAAAAATGCACAGCTTTGCAAAGCCAGTCTGTGGGTGCGGTTTGTACTGCTCACCCAGGACTAGGCAGCCCTTCCACCTTTTTGGAGAAATTGTATAAAATAAGGCTTCAGCTTTGGAGACACTTTGACAAACCAACAGAATAAGCATAGGATTGGAACAGGCAACTTTGATCACTGTACACTTTTTTTTGTCAGCAGCTTAGTACAGGTGATTATGATGTTAGAGTTCTAGTTTTCAACCTGCTGATATTAACATTGGATTTAATCACCAGGAATCTTGCTAAGATATGTGCATATGATATATACAGATATATGTGCGTATATATCATATATACAACATATAAGATATCACAGCTTCTCACAATAATGTCTGTATGTTCAGAATACAGCAGGAAACCAGCAGTTCTGTGGAACTGCCTAGATAGAAGTGGTTGGGAATGTAATGACTTTGAGAGGCTTAACTCTGTAAGCAGCTCATATGACGATTAGTAATAAATAATGTTAAATGTATTTACCTGATTATATTTAATTGCAACCTCAGAGCAAGGTGAACACTGCAGCTACATTCATGCCATCAGGTTTTAGATATCTCAGCTAGAACCTCCCTTTCTCATCAGATGTTGTACAGGAGACAGGACATTTCCAATGCTAAGTTCACTAAAAATGCAGTTAAAGAGTATCCATTGACAATAAACTAGTGACTATGTCTGGATTCAGGCTGATATTTCCAGAAATAAACAGTTGCAGTTTTTACAGTGAGAACTGTATCTTGAACAAAGCTCTAGTGACAGGTGAATAACAGAATTGCCTGGGGGTTGTGACAAAGGCTAAGAGAAAGAAGAAAAAACAAAACAAAACAAAAAAAAAAAAAAAAAAAAAAAAAAAAAAAAAAAAAAAAAAAAAAAAAAAAAAAAAAAAAACAAAAAAAAAACCAACCAAACCAAAACATAAAAGAAAATACAAACCAGCTCAGACTGCATTTATTTAATCTTAAAATAGAGATAAGCAAGTGGAAGGGGAACTTCTCAAATGTTTGGATGATCTGTGAATTTAAAAGCAATGCAGGGTTGTGCCCGAGGGTATGCATTACAGTGCTAGTCTTTTCTTGACATTTGTCAGGTAAAACTGTTTCATTGGGATAATCTCAAGAGATCAAAAGACAATGTGCTGTATATATATATATATGTGGTGTAGCAGAACATTTTACCCCTTAGAAGGGTTTGGTCAGTCTGAATAAAGCAAAGTGAATCATCTGCTCACTAGGAGACAGTTTGACTTTGCAGCAAAATTAGAGGAAATAATTTGGTTTGCAGGGGCATGGAGGGGGACATATTATAGACCCAAAACCTGTGTCAGGGCCTGATTCAGTTTCTGCAGAACAATAAGAGCCCTTTATTTGATTTCTGACGAGGGGATCTGATCTCCTGTGGCTAAACTATTAGTATTCCAGTCATATTAAGTGAAATAAGTGTATTAATTAAAATCCAGAGGAGACACATCATAGATTGAATTGGATGCATTTATGAATGCTTTTACACATGTCTGTAGATGGCATCCGTGTACTGTATGCAAGGCAAAACTAATTAATTATGCTGATAGATCTTTCCTGGCTTCTGTTACCAAGTAATCAACCTGGAGAGTTGAGCAAGTTCTCTAGAGTATAGGATACCAATTTTCTGAAACAGAATATAAGGTAACAGGAAAACTGATGCATTCTTTTGTTTTCTTACAGATAAGAATGGGCTACCTCCATATTGCTAGTGTCAGCATTTTTCATAAACATTGCCTACTGAGAGAGACAAGTTTAATGTTTATTGATTTTTCTCCTGTTGGGTTGTTATAGCATATTCTTCCTGGACTCTGATTTACAAAAGCAGAAAGTAGACTTGTTGTTGCAAACTAGAATCCATACAAATATGTTTATAGAATCAAAGGAAAGAAGAAATGCTGTTTATGTTCATCCTACCTTCCCAAAAGTGAGCATTTTTTACAAGTAAAATGTCAGTGAAGAACATTTTCAAATGAAGCTTTTAACAGTAGAGATTATGTTGAGGTAGAGCCTATATTACCTGCCTAAGCAGGCTCCAGGCATTGGACTTTTTCAGTTGCAGCGCCTATAGATCACATAGTAGGGTTTACCACCAAGTGGGAACTAGTGACCTGTCAGGATCTGCACTTATGACCTGCAATGCATCAACAAAAAGATTTGCAAGATTTAAAATAGGCTGAAACATGCAGTTTAACCTCTTAAGGGCATTGAACATATGACCCCTAAAACTGTGACATTAAAAAGTATACACAGATGTGTATAAGCTCATTTTAAATAAATCTGACAGGATAGAAGCTCTACTGTGAGATGTACAGAACAGTTTTTCTTACTGAGAGAACAGATACTGAAAAATACTGGAAGAAATAATCAGTCTTTTTATATTAATTGGATTATTTAGAAAGTCTTATATAACCCTGTCTTTCAGAGCAGGGTCCACAATATCATAATTATTCTGTATTAGACTGAATGCAGTTAAAGTACACAATTAATAGTCAATAGTTAGCATCAAGGCTCTCTGCAGACTAGTCTACCAAGGATTGACCAGCAAGGTCATGGAGCAGATCCTCCTGGATAGTGTGCTAGGGCAAATGAAAAATAAGGAGGTGACTGGTGACAGCCAACATCACTTCACTAAGGGCAAAATGACAAATTTAGTGGTCTTCTACAATGGGGTTACAGTATTGATGGATAAGCAAAGAGAACTGACATTATCTACTTGGGCTTGTGCAAAGCATTTGACACTGTCCTGCACAACATCCCTGCCTCTAAAGTGGAGAGACATGGATCTGACTGCTCAGTAGATAAGGAATTGACTGGATGGCCATACTAAAAAGGTTGTGTTCAATGGCTCAATGTGAAAGTAGAAACCAGTAACAAATGGAGTTCTTTGGGGGTTGGTATTGAGACCAGTGCTATTTAATGTCTTTGTTGGTGACGTGGACAGTGGTATTGAGTGCACCCTAAGGAACTTTCTCAATAACACCACTATTTGGTTCTTTCAACATGCTGGAGGGAAGAGATGCCATCCAGAATGACCTTGTGAGAAGGGAGCCAGTGCAAAATTCATGAAGTTCAAGGCCCAGTGCAAGATACTGCACATGGGTCAGGGCAATCCCAAGAACAAATACAAGCTGAATGATTAAGAGCAGCCCTGTGGAGAAGGACTTGGGGATGTTGGTGGATGAAAAACTGAATACGAGCCAGCAATGTGCAGTCACAGCCCAGAAAGCCAATCACATACTTATCTGCATCAAGATCCCCCTCTACTCTGCACTTATGAAACTCCATCTGCAGTACTTTGTCCAGCTCTGGGGCCCCCCGCATAAGAAATGTCTTCGTTGATCTGGTGGAGCGGGTCCAGAAGAGAGACAGAAAGATAATCAGGGGTCTGAAACAATTCCCCTATGAGTACAGGCTTAGAAAGCTGGGGCTGTTCAGCCTGGAGNCTGCCTCTAAAGTGGAGAGACATGGATCTGACTGCTCAGTAGATAAGGAATTGACTGGATGGCCATACTAAAAAGGTTGTGTTCAATGGCTCAATGTGAAAGTAGAAACCAGTAACAAATGGAGTTCTTTGGGGGTTGGTATTGAGACCAGTGCTATTTAATGTCTTTGTTGGTGACGTGGACAGTGGTATTGAGTGCACCCTAAGGAACTTTCTCAATAACACCACTATTTGGTTCTTTCAACATGCTGGAGGGAAGAGATGCCATCCAGAATGACCTTGTGAGAAGGGAGCCAGTGCAAAATTCATGAAGTTCAAGGCCCAGTGCAAGATACTGCACATGGGTCAGGGCAATCCCAAGAACAAATACAAGCTGAATGATTAAGAGCAGCCCTGTGGAGAAGGACTTGGGGATGTTGGTGGATGAAAAACTGAATACGAGCCAGCAATGTGCAGTCACAGCCCAGAAAGCCAATCACATACTTATCTGCATCAAGATCCCCCTCTACTCTGCACTTATGAAACTCCATCTGCAGTACTTTGTCCAGCTCTGGGGCCCCCCGCATAAGAAATGTCTTCGTTGATCTGGTGGAGCGGGTCCAGAAGAGAGACAGAAAGATAATCAGGGGTCTGAAACAATTCCCCTATGAGTACAGGCTTAGAAAGCTGGGGCTGTTCAGCCTGGAGGCTCCAAGGACACCTTATAGCAACCTTCCAGTACTTAATGGGACCCTACAAGAAAGATGGGGAGGGACTCCTTATCAGGGAGTGACAGGACAAGGGGCAACAAATTAAAAATGAAAGTGGGTAGATTTAGGTTAGATATTAAGGAAAAAAAAATTACTGTGAGAGTGGGGAGAAACTGGTACATGTTGCTCAGATAAATTGTGGATATCCCCTCCCTGGGAGTGTTCAAGGCGAGGTTGGATGGGGTTTTGAGCAACCTGATCTAATGGAAGATGTNAAGGAACTTTCTCAATAACACCACTATTTGGTTCTTTCAACATGCTGGAGGGAAGAGATGCCATCCAGAATGACCTTGTGAGAAGGGAGCCAGTGCAAAATTCATGAAGTTCAAGGCCCAGTGCAAGATACTGCACATGGGTCAGGGCAATCCCAAGAACAAATACAAGCTGAATGATTAAGAGCAGCCCTGTGGAGAAGGACTTGGGGATGTTGGTGGATGAAAAACTGAATACGAGCCAGCAATGTGCAGTCACAGCCCAGAAAGCCAATCACATACTTATCTGCATCAAGATCCCCCTCTACTCTGCACTTATGAAACTCCATCTGCAGTACTTTGTCCAGCTCTGGGGCCCCCCGCATAAGAAATGTCTTCGTTGATCTGGTGGAGCGGGTCCAGAAGAGAGACAGAAAGATAATCAGGGGTCTGAAACAATTCCCCTATGAGTACAGGCTTAGAAAGCTGGGGCTGTTCAGCCTGGAGGCTCCAAGGACACCTTATAGCAACCTTCCAGTACTTAATGGGACCCTACAGGAAAGATGGGGAGGGACTCCTTATCAGGGAGTGACAGGACAAGGGGCAACAAATTAAAAATGAAAGTGGGTAGATTTAGGTTAGATATTAAGGAAAAAAAAATTACTGTGAGAGTGGGGAGAAACTGGTACATGTTGCTCAGATAAATTGTGGATATCCCCTCCCTGGGAGTGTTCAAGGCGAGGTTGGATGGGGTTTTGAGCAACCTGATCTAATGGAAGATGTCCCTGCCCATGGCAGGAGTGTTGGAACTGGATGATATTTGAAGTCCCTTCTAACCCATTCTATGATTCTCTTTAATGATTCTGTGATTTCCACTCAGTACAGTAACAGTAATGAGCAACTGGAGAAATGCTCTAAACTCCATGCCTGCACTGAGGACTGCCACCTCACCTTGGGAAGGAAGAGCAGATAGCCTTATGGACCTGCACCATGCTACTTTGTCCCAGGACCAGGGGTAGTTCTTGGTCCAGTTTATTTGCCAGCAGTGGGATGGTCAAGGTGATTGGGAATTCTGTATGGTCTCAACTGCATCAATGAACATATACTTTTAATTTTTTTAAAGATATTTGGTAAATCTAGTTGCCATAATTTGGATTAAGAGGTAGAAAAGTAGGTATCTGTGCTAAAATCTTATGTTTCAGCAAGTACATCAAAGGCCAACTAGCCAGACAAGAACATACACCTGGAAAAGGTCTGCTGAACTTCAGCTGTGCCCTGCTATAAAAAGCAAAATCACATAATTACATCTGCAGTTTATGAAGTTCACTGCTGTGAGTGGTTAGGCCATGTAATCTGTCCACTTTCTTGAAAAGGTTTTTTATTTTTATTTTCTCATTCAAGTTACTTCCAGGAATTTGTCCTCAGGAGAAAAACAAAAAAACAAGGATACTAAAACATAGTATTATTGGTGCTCATTTCAATGATCAAGAACACTGATATTTATGTTTTCCTGCCTCCTGTGCCTTTAGTTTTTCTAGTTACCCACCATTTTGATTAATTTCCTTTGCAGACATTGACTTTACTTTTTCTTTTCAATAATAAATACTCAATGTTTTAACATGACTTAAGTCATAATTATGACCTTCGTTTATGTGGCATCAGTCATTCTGTCACCTGGTTAAGGTGACATTTATTTTCTGTTTCAGGTGGTGATTTTTAAAATAGCTCCCTCGTAGTAAACCCATAACCTTTACAAGATTTACTTGTTCTAAGTCAACTGGATTGTGTTTGTTCCTTTTTTTATACTAGGTCTGAACAATATTGTCTCATGACAGAATTTTCCATTTATACTTTCATATAGTTTTTACCATCCTGAATTTCTGGGGCAACTTTAATCTGTTCTTGCCATTCCCTTACCTGTCAGTTAAGATAAATGACTATAATCCAGGCTATTACAGAAGGTATATTAATTCCTAATAGTCAGCATTTACTGATTCAAGTGAGGTGGTGTAGACTCTATTTACTTTTTCATTGTTCCTCACAGATGTTTTAGGAGTTTTTGAAAACAAATACCTTACTGCTTTCCCTTGAGTACTGTAAATATACCTGCTCAGTGTAGTGTCAACAAATGCCCAGTGGCTTGTACAGAACACCAGCTGTGCTATATAAATTTGTAATGAGTAATTTCAGGACAGAGATTGCAGCAGTCTTTATGGAAAAAATAACAAAGAGCATCCATATGATCTCTACACACACTCCAGTGTAATGGAAACACAAGTAATACAGTCACAAGTTGAAGAACTTTAGAAGCAAGAAAAAAATTAGTGTGTCAATTTCTTTTACATTTTAATTCTACGTTTTGTCACAGCCTTAACCTGCTGGCAGCTATGAAAATACCATTTTCCTTGAAGCTGTCTACTTTATTTAATGCACTCAGGATTTTAGAAATGTCACCGTTACAGAAAGAGGGCCTTCAGTCACACCTGCCAGCCTGTGAAGCTCATAGGGGATTTCTCAATACGTTTTACTTCCACATTTTCCATAGAGCACTGCTTTGCTCAGGTTTCTATTTAGTAAATTCATTCACATCACACACTTCTTCTCTGTATCCTGAGATAAAGGACTGTTTTCCCAGGAAAGTAACTGAGGTCATAGATCTTATTTTCCTTGCTAATAAAGGGACTGGAATACACTCAACACAACAAACTAGATTAGTTAAGTAAAAAGAATTAACTAGTGGACTAGAATCTTACTTGTTGTCAACTGGTGATGTGGATTTACAGTGGCACAGAAACTGGCCCACATATTGCAGAACTCTCTCAAATGTAGTTCCAGATTGCTAATCACACAGTAAGATTAATAAAATGGCTGCACTAGCTAGTAAGGAGAAACTACTTCACTGTGATTTTGACAGAGCACTGGAACAGGATGCATGGGGACATTGCAGAATCTCCTTCTCTAGAGACTTTCCAAACCCACCTGGACATGACCCTGTGCAGTCTACTGTAAGCCTGCTCTGGCAGGGGGATTGGACTAGATGATCTCCAGAGGTCCTTTCCAACCCCTACCATTCTGTGATTCTGGGATCATCTTTCAGAAATAATTCTTTTTTTTTCACAGTTTTCAGATGTTGAACTCAACTGTTTTAATAAAATATGATGAGGTAGCAATAATCCAAAGAAATGTCTCCAGTTTAGACAATACTGTTGTTAGTAAGATCTGTTGTCAATCTGGTGTGTTTTGTTGGGTTTTTTTTGGTTTTTTTTTGTGATATTTGCTAACGGACAGGATCAAGTAAAAGAAAATCTGTGTTAATGCCAGCTACTGATGAAATGTTATCTTGTTACATCTTGAAAAGGAAAGAAGCTTCACAGGTATTCCTATCAGGAATGCACTCATCCTTTGAACATCTTTCCTGGCATGAACAGCTTTGCAATTTAACTGGCAGATCAAACTGCACATTCACCAGTGGGAAAGGTTACTGTACATCATATAAATTAAAGGCCATCTAGCAACTTGTTTAAACATCCTAAGTTTATATAGGAGTTTGAAAATTAATTATTTCATCTGACATTAATGTTTCAGCTACATGTAAATTATGCATTAGAATGTAACTGCAGAACAGGGAGAGATCAACTCTTCAATTTTGGCTAAACATAAATTACATTTGCACTCACTGGAAGTCCCCTTAACCCTGCCAGTAATGTCTAAATGAGAAATTGGCTCACTATAGAATTTTGTGATAAGGAAGTCAAAGCTTTGCCGCTTTTTTTTTTCAGTTTTAGAACTCATCCGACCATCTTGGCCTTAACCCTTAACCACACTACCACTGTAATATGGGAGATAATATAATTTTGTTAAAAGAGTGTTCACTACCTAGCTGGTAGAACTGTTCTCTTAATTATTATTATATAGAGAAAATAAAGTTCTCAATGTTAAATCTTCAGTGACCTTCGATTATTAAAGCCCCTTATTTTAATAGCCTCTTTTTTTTAAGAATTGCTTGTCTTGTACAGTAGAAATACTCATGAGTATAATGTTTTTTTTCTCAAAAATGCCAAGAAAATTAATTATATTCTGAATATTTACTAGATAATTGTCTTTCTATATATTTATCAATCTATGCATCTATGATAAAAGAAGAACTGTTCCACAAAGTTTTTTTTTCTGTGGGATTCAATTTGAGATTATTCTATTTTTAAAAATTATAAATACATTCCATATTGTAGTCTTCTTTCTGGTTCTCAGAATAAAACCTTTCTTCTGCTAATTATGATGAGCACTTTTTCCTTCCAGTTTTTGGTCTGGTGGGAATGTTTTTAAACATTTGAAGAGAAATGAAACAACTGCTAATTAAGTAACCGCAGACATTTAAAGTAGGTGCAGATATGAGGCTTCTTTTATTGTAGAATATACACGTGTTTTTTGCATTGTGGCTACTTTTCTAAGAAAAATAAGCAAGAAGGAATTCATCGTCTGCCAGCAAAAGAACAGCAAACTATTAAATGTATGATGAACACTAGGTCTGCGGAATGTGGTTATGCATACAGAATAATCCGTTAAGGTAGTTTGAAACAACACATGGATGGGGCTGCTCAAAGAAACAGATGAGCTAAGATACTCTCTGACAGGATTTTTACTACACTTCTGATAATAAAAATGGATTTCTGGTGCATAGTTGGAATATACATGTTTTTTGAAATCATAGATTAGGGTGTAGAATTCAGTGAATCCTGCCATAAATTGAACACAAGCCACGTTTAACTATGCCTTGCAATAGGCAAAGTGGAGGTAGGGTTCTGCAACAGTAAGCTTAGTAAGTGAAGAAAATGTATTATAATTACCAGAGAGGACTTTGGAATTAAGATGGAAAATTCAACATAGGTTATACTCTGCTCTACGTGTCATAGAATTTAATTAATGCTGTCCAAATGCTTTTGGATACTACATCTAAAAATTTAATTTGACACTTAAGCAATGTAGTTATTGCTGCCTGCATTAGAAGCCTAGGATCACCCCCTTTTTAAAATTTTTTTGCCAGAAAGTGAAGTGCCTCTGAGAGCCTTTACGAAGTAATTCAGAGAACCTGAGATGGGAGCTTTCTTCTCCTGATTGTGTGTAAGTGACCCTGGAATCTGTGGAACAATTCAGGGCTGCTTTTCTCTCATTAAGAAGCCGTGTAGCATTATACCTGCAGAAAAGCAGTAATGATGAGTTTAAGACAGCTGAATATTTTAACCCTAAGCTAATGAACAGGATGCATATATTTAAACAAAAACTTAACAGAAGTGGCCATCAGACATCTGTGGTACTTTGTGAAGAAGGACATACAAATTGGAAATTATATGGGAGATGTTTAACAATGTCACATCAAGAGAAAAAACATGAACTGCACATATTGTGTTACTACTCAGGTCTGTGTAATGCTTAATGGAAAATCTAACTGATCAATTGGAAAATGAGAGATTTTCATTTAAGCATAATAGTCTATAGAAACCTCTGTTGAATTGATTAAATACACACACACACACACAGAGGTATATAAAGAATTGTGTATTAGATCCTTTGTCTTGAGGTTTCCTGTTACCTGTTCTTCATTTAGTACACAATGGTATAATTGCTATCCTCCACATATCCCTAAATAAGAAAACTTTTTAGTGGGATAATATTTGAGATGACACTTCATTTAGGTGTCTATATACATGTCTACAGGTAATTTTAGTAACTGAACTGCTATTGTAGCCAATGAATCATCAGCTTGGTCAGTGGTACCTGGATAATGATCTAGCTGGTCAGACACTCGAGGGTCTATTGAGTTGTCCAGAGAACATAGTTTAGTGCAGTTGGAGTTACTGTAGTGTTTCCTGCCAAGCCTCTAGCTCTAGTTCCTAAGGGTGTACCCTCATCAGTACACCTCAGGGTCATATTTGCCAGCCCGATGTAGATGTGTTGAATACACTACATCTCAGCTAATACTCAGTGCTTCTATTTATACTAGTGAATAAAGTTCCCATTGTCTATAACATAGCCTACATACAAACAATTTAAGCCAACTCCGATTCCTAAAAGTGGTGGGATTCACATGTACAGTGGAGCAGTCAGGACTGATAATGAATAAACAGGAATTTCCTGCAGTGCAGGATTAGAGGACTGATTGCAGAGTCCATAAGGCTAATAGTTTCTTTCAGGCCATATAGAAGTGGAAAAATCTGAAACTTGGATTTATTAGCAAATGAACAAACAGTATTGTTGAAAATAATCAATGTATCATTCAGAAAAATACTTTTCATATAGTAATTAATTTTCAGGGGGGGGTTGTTTTGTTGTTTTTTTCAGAAGAAGCCATTTATAAAAATATCCTTAAGAAGTTTTTCATTAGAAAACAGAAATTGAAACTTTGGTGGTCAAGTAAGAATCCAGGTTCCAACTATGAGGAATTTAGTGAGAATATAATGACAATAGAGCTGTCTCAGAAAAGACTCATTTTCCTAAATAGAAAACCTCATTTATTTATACTGATTTCAAACAAGGTTGTTAAATGCCTCATTTCTTTGTCTGCAGACAATATGATTCTGCTTTCTTTAAGGGGACATGTTCCTCTTTAGCAGGGCTATTTTGTCTTTACTTTGAACTGAATGTAACATAAATTTAAGGATTAAGATCTATATCTAGATTTAAAAGGTGTTAATGAATTAATTTTAATCAATTCATTTTTATCACTGTAGTAAACATAAATCTGGAATTGAAATTCATGTGTTTTTTTCCACAGAGTGTGGTTTTGATGACCACAGTTTTTATGTGAATGTGGAGATAAACAACATACTACATTTGATTACATGAGATTTACATATCATGGCTTATGCAAAATTCTATGCAGTAGATCATTACTAATTCAAATGATATTTACAAAATATTTTATTTTCAAACTACCAGCCTTTCATTGAAATTGCAGTCTTTCTGAGGAACCCACCAATTTCCTTTCCAAAGTTCAATTAAATTCAATTCAAGATCTTATTACACACACAAAGATATTTTTTATTTATGGAAATAAGTACTTTTAATTTTATTTGAATTTGTATTTATAATTGGAAAATCGAATTTCACATTAATTCTTACAAAATAAATGGAGGAAAATGGAGCAAAGCATATAATGGTCTTAATTTCATTTAATTATCTACAACTTCCTGTCTTTCAACTGGCTCTTCAAACATTGTGATGACATTTCTTGCAGCGTGGAGGGTGATAAACATTACTGTACTTAATGGTAGAATACAAAAATTAGGGTTTTTAGTGGTTTGGTTTTGTTTGTTTGGTTGGTTTGTTTGCTTGCTTCATTTGTGGTTTGTTTGTTTGGTTTTATTTTTTATATGCAGTATTGTGCAAGACATACAGTTGTGTTCTAGTATGTGCAGAAAAACAAAAACATAGTGACTGTTCCACACACTCATGTTTTTAAAGTCACATGCTATATAATGAACACCTTTTTTAAACTCTAGTTAGAATCTGAGGTTTGAAAAGATAATAATCAGGAATATGCAAGTTTGTATTTACTAGTTTTGACTGTTTTGTGCAAGGATGTGACAGATGCTACTTAGACAGAAGCTATTTTTATGCATCCAAAAATTGTGATGATAAAACTATCATGAATGTTCTTGCAAAAATGTATTTTTTTATAATCAGAATAATGCAAAGTTTTGAAAAGCAAAGGCTGGTATAAGAATGTGAGGCCTCAAGGTTTAGGAATATAATCAAGAAAAATACAATTCAGGGACATCAGTGAACTACAATAGGAATGTAAAGAAAACCTGAGGGGAGTAGGTTGAAAATGGATTATCTAGGAATGAAGCAACTGTTGTGCTCTGTGACCACATTTCTTTCTCATGTGGTCAGAAATCCAGGAGTTTCAAAGGCTGCTCATATGATATCTCCTGAAATGAATATGTTGGAGAAGGACAGAAGAAGCCTTTACAATGCTGCATCTCATTGTAGTCAATATACCATCAAAGATGCCTGATGAAAGGTGGAAATATTCAATTGTTCTCTAAAGAATGAAAAAGGTCTCTGCAGGCATTTGATATGAATAGAACTGAGAGAAATGATGTCTGTTGAAGATTGCAAACTCAAATTCCTTGCTAAGGAACAGTTCAAAATATGATTTGACCCTGCAGGATATAAATATTCTCTTTTCTGTAGTATTTCCTACATAGCTAATTATGCATTACCTTGCAGGTTGACATGACAGAAGGAAAAATCTATTGTGATTTTCTAAAATGCATATGAAGAGAATATGAACATGAAACAGGGAGGCTGTATGGTTCTTTATATACTGAAGTGATACTGTGTTCATTTTTCAATGCCCTGACATCAAAAAGACATGAATATTGTACAGAGAATTCCAATTAGTTTTAACTAATTGGATGTGATAACAAACTTTTGTATTGAAGATAAAAGACATTTATTTAAAGGTATCACAAGGAGTATAAATGTAAAGAAAGAAATTAAATATATTCCTATTGAGATATCCTGTTATAATTGATAACAGAATGGAGTCGATTTCATCAAGTAACATACTGTTAACTAGTGTCAAAATGGTAGAAGAAACTATATAAAAAGACTGTTCTTGCATTAACTGGGAAATATACTAAATGTTATTATAGACCTAACTTGTTACTTCTTTCAGTCTGTTTTCCTTTTTAAACATAATTTTGTGTTTTGTCATTATATGATAACTTATTTCAATTTAGGTAAATCAAGAAAAATACTTTCAAATGACGTTTAGCAAGATGAACCTGGTATAATTCATTATCATCTTGACTGTAAAACAGATGGCAATTCAGATTTCTGCTGGAGTACTGAATGCAGAAGAAAAGACGGGACAAAAACCCAAATACCTGTATAACCAACAGAGCATGGTCTCTTTTAAGTGCGCATGATTTCTCCTCAATATCTAAAGGGAAAGCATGTAGTAATTGTTATTATGGTGAAGATATACTGAGGAGTTTTTTGCAAATGAGACAGTTTAAGTTATGGATACTACCTTTAGTTTTGGTGCTATTTCAAATAGTTGTTTCAGCTCTTAAAGATTTTATTGACAGTTTAATTTATTTTGTTAATGTTTCAAGTACTTGAGATGAAAAGCAGATGAATCCATGGTATGCCCAATTATCTATTACCTTAAGAAGCTCTATTAGTTGAAATAATAGCAAGAATGCTTGATTGCTGTTCTATTGAAACTTTTGCTTTATGAGGAAAAGATGTCACAGTGGGATAACGTGACTTTCCCAAATGAATGTCCCAAACTTTAATGTGGGGCTAGAGAAGAATTCAGTTGCTATGGCTTTTGCATAGCAAAGAGGATAACATAGCTTTTTGAATTATATTGGATGACACTATAGTAACTGAAAAAAAAAAATACCAGTGCTTTTAAATAAAATCTTTACATTTCTGCACCACCTGTAAGAGTCCATTCTGACATGTTTCCTGTGTGAAATTCAACTACAGATAACATTGCTACACTCTTGTTGGCAACTTGTATGACTTTACAATGAAAGAACCAATGCCAAATTAGCCCCCATATAGTGTTCAGTCCTCAACTGGCTTGGAAATTATTATGGAAATTGCCAAATAAGCGCTATGGAAACAGGAATTCTTAAAGACTGGCACTCTTTTCTCAAAAATATTTGTCAACTGATGAGCCTGAAAAATTCAGATTATCACCCTTATTCTGTAAAATGGCAAAATAACAGAAGGAGAAGCAGCTGGAAGAGGAGGAACAACAGCAGGAGGGATCATAAAAGCACCATTTTGGGGGTGATTTACACCCTTCTCACTGGCTCCAACATACTAGTAATCGCAGAGGGGACTTGAAAGGAGAATATAAGCATGAGAAGAGCAGTTGGAAGCATTAAGCCATGACCGCATGTAGAAGTGTTCTGAACTGGCAGGTGATACAGAAACATATTTTTCTAATGACCCTCTTGGGAGCCTGTTCTTAGACATATTTTTTTGCACCATACCTTAACTGTTCTTAGCTTTCATGGTAAGGCTGGGATATATGCAGATGAAATGTTACTGCAATTAGAAGTCAGAATTATCTGGGGCAATGAAATTTCAACAATTCATGATTAATTTTGGAAAATGGGGAATCTGTATTTACTTTGTTGCCTATTTGGTCTGGAAATTGAGTTTTCAGTAGGATGTGCTGTTGTTTTGGCTTAAAAACAAAAGTGATTTGCAGGTGGTGAGATTGCTTTTGCATGTGAAGGCACTTTTTCTAACCCAACATCTGTTTTACTTTAGTTGTATTTAAACATGTTATGCATTACAAGATGGAGATTGTAGTACAACCTTTCTACCTTGATGAAGTATGCTGAAATATAATGAAGGCAACTTTTCTCAGCCAGTGTTTGCTTTTAGAGACACTGCCACATGGGAAAACTGCGAGGATGTATTTAAGTGGCTCTAGTGAGGTTTCTGCTTGTGTTTGACATCCTTACAGAATAAAGTGCATTAAAAAGTACTGCTTAGCTTCAGGGTCATCCAGTATATACAGGCTTTATATGAACTTGGTCTCAGTGTCTGAACATCTCTAAGGACTTTGTCTCTGAATTTTATGTCAAAATTTTACTGCTCAGATCATAGTGAGACTAATTTCAATATACAGGATCCTGCAAAAATCTGTAGCACCAATCTGTAGCTATTTGAGGATTTTAACAATGATTATGATGAAAATGAGATATAATAGATAATAGGTAATTGATAACAATAGATAAATGATTGCTAAATGATTGATAATTAATAATAATAATATGAAGCTGAACTGGACAATAAAATATTTTTGTTAAAGAGGCAAAATTCACAGGTGATCAGGAAGACTTGACAAGGCATACAGAAATGCAAAAAAGTTTCCATATAATTCTCCTCATCAGCCCACAGAAGAGCTATACTGTAAATAACCAGTTGTGCTATATTTCAGCCTAAAATATTTCTAATGTCTGGGTCTGAGGTAAACACCTTGTGACTACCCTGTTCTTTTTTGCAATCCTCATTCCTGCCTTAAAAAAGAAATCCAGTGTGTTATTTCATAGCCTGTCTTCAGACTATCTGAATTTTCTCTTAGTTTTGTCTATATTTCTTCATGAAAGACACAGTCTGTCCATTCTGTACTACTTTCCACCCTGTTTAAATTTCACCCAGATATCTGCCCCAAACAATACCACTCAGAGCAGACAAAGAGGCACTCCATAATAATGCAGATGTTTGAGCTTCTCAAACTCTGCTGATCCTTGAGTGCTCTGCAGTATGACTGAGAAGAAGTCAGCTATACTCATGGATTAAGCCATATCACACAGCCTTCCACTTCTGGAGCATGTTAGGTGCTAAGTGGGAGATTTATAGGAGGAGGAGAAGAAAATGATGAGAGGATGAAAGACAGGAAGACTATTTGGACTCTGTGCATGGATCAAGGACAGGACCCTGCATACGGTGAGAAAAGCATGTCAGGTGTTTGAGAATAAAACTCCTAAAGCAAGCTGTTGGCTTAGCTAATCAGAAAAGGCTGGCAAAGTATTTGTTCACATGGCCTAAAGTCAAATAATTTTCTGGCACACCACTAAAGGATAGGATTTAATGGGCCTTTAGATGGCATGCAAATATAATTTAATTATTACAGACATAAATCAAGAAGAGTGAAAAGCAGAATTACACAAACAGATGATATGTGGGTTTTTCTAGCCTGAAATATTTATCTGAAAGTAATAAATAATATTCAAATTATGCTAGAAAAGTATATGACTATACTACCTTTCTTAGTAGCCAGTGCTAGGAAAATGCCAGTGCTTCTAACAGGGGATGCAGAGGCAGCAGGTGAGAAATGAACTAGATTCACAGATCCATGCTTGGAGACCAGCCATTTCTTCTGCCTGCTGTATGGCTTTAGAGTCAGAGTTGGAGTATTAACTGTCTGGAGCAGTTTGGTAGGCATAGTTTAAAACAAAATAAAAATAATAGAAGCAAGAAACAGTCACTGTCCAGTCTTTTCCCAAACAATGAAGAAGGAGCTTGCAAAGTATTATAACTTGATTGGGCTGAGTGAGGAATCATTCTTCACAAGCTGTAGAGGAGAGTAGTTCCCGTGGATGTAGATTGTAGGCACGGCACAAGTGATGGAGGAAAGTGAAAGAATATGCAGGATTTGACTGAAAATTAGGCAAGATTTATGTCAAACTGAATAAAAGCTCCTGATGGATCATACACATATTCCACTTATGCAAAATCTGCTTTTGTGTTTGAAACAAAAACACTTACAAAAGAAGGAAATTAACAGTTGTGGCATTGTTGTTCTTTAGCTGATCACCTTTTTTGAGTCAGGAAGTGAGGAATCCTGAATGCCTGACCACCACACAATCACTTTATCAAACAGATAACCCATCGCTGATCTAGGGTTGCTTCTTTACCTGTTTAACTGGGCTATACAAATATCCTGTGCATGATTTCCTTGTCCTGAGTGTCATGTGCAGCCTCGGGTATAAAAGGGTCTCTCTGGCATAGATAGAAAAGAAAATTGTAGATGTGTAATTTGCAAACCAGTGACTAATTCAGGAGTGAGTTTTCTGGACCTATGTGAAACATTCCACTTTATAATCACTTTTATGCTATTCTTTATTATATAGGCTACATAGCATGTAACATCATTAAAACAAGTTTTAACCAATGAAAAGAGACTCCTTGCTTCGACAGATCTTACTTCAGTGGTGAAAGAATACATGAAAGAGAAAATGAGATCAATCACATTCTTGGATTTACCAAACAAGTCTTTGTATTTCACCTTGCTGTAATGTTGAGGACTTTCATTCATAGTTATAGCTAAAACCAAGACTAAATGTGCTTGAAAATTATTTGTCTCTTCATTCTGTCTGAATTTGAAATGAGCTTAGATGATACTTAAGATACTGTATTATTTTCTTCTCCAATCACTTTAATGTTTCTACTTTTTATCTTGTAACCTTTTTCCTTTACTAAGCAGTATGTTTTATTGAGACTGAAAAATAATTGAACTTGTATAAAATTCAAATGGAGTAAACTATATTATTTGTCTATACTTTTGGTTCAGCAGTAGTAAACTTTGTAGAACTTTGTTCCGTAGTTTGGAACTGTGGATGTTGCATTCACAGTGTGTCCCATGAGTCAGAACAAGCTATAATACATCTCAGACATAATCTGCTTTTTCATAGCAACAACTGATACAGAAGGCTCTGTTTGCTTGAGAATTTAACTGAGATATCTCCTAGCAATAGGAGTGGATGTTCTTTGTCTCCCTTGCTGACTTGAAGTTAGTTACTGGCATAGCAAAATGCATTAATTGGCTGTGACATCCAATAATATCTTCAACAGCTAAAGAATGAACAGAAGTGTTTAGTTGGGTACATTTTTAAAGGGTCTTACATGGCATTTAAGTGCCTTTTTGCAAAATACTGTTTTCTTTGAAATACTAATTTTCTCTTTTGTCTTTATAATGTCTGTGATTTTTAGCCTACAGCATTTTATGGATTTTTTTTTTTTTTAATATTAAATACTTGATAATATATGACTTTTATAATTTTCTAAAATACTTTTCAAATGGTCAATCTTTAGCTGACCCATGTTGGAAGCAAATACATTGATTCAAAAGTCTGTACTGTAGAGAGCTGTGTCTAGGTCATAATGTTTTATCATGTACAGTCACAAAATGTGGTGTGGTTGGCAAAAGTTAGTCTACAAAAGAAGTAGAAATGTAATGGTAATTATATTTTTATTTTGAGACCATTGGTTAGGACAGCTATACAGTAGTGTCTGACTTCCAGAAATATGTTATATCATAGTAAACCTTAAACCTTTTCAGCATTTTTGAAATGCTTAATTTTTTATTACTTGAATTTCAAAATAATGGGTTTATTACTTTAAATGGAAGAAGTGACAAAAGAAAACTCTAGTAATTCCATTGTATTATTTTTATTAAATGATATTTGAACAGCAAATTTCATCTTCACAGTTTAATCCTAGTCAATAATGCCAAAGACTAAGTGAACCATGGTTGTCTACTATGGGAATGAGCAATTTACTACTCTGATGCACAGGACTCAGTGCTCCTACCTTCGAAGATTCCATTTGCTAGACACACTTAGGATACTGAATTAGCAGCTCTGTAGGGAGTAAAATTTAACCAGAAATACCATCTGGATTTTGTCTGAACCGGAACAATAGAAGTCTCTTCAAATAAATATTTGGTTTATGTTGAGCAGAAGAGAAGCTAATTAAATTGTGTTTTGGGTTTTTTTATTATTATTGAGAAATATTTCATAGCTACTAAAACAATTATTTAAGATATTTTCAGTTCTGGAATCTGTCTGATAATGAAATAGTAGAAAAGAAATGGAGTGAATTAGCTTCAAGAGAGCACTGTGCTTCCCGGGTCTGTCTATGTGTATACAACTGCACTGCTTTAGAGATTTGTGCCAATTCATTTAAAAGAAAGCCGGACATAGCTACATGTGTAAATCCAGCAGGACTTGCTGAAGGTCATAGGAAGTTTGTGACAGAACAGGGAATTAAACTATCCATTTGCTTAATTCCAGATCAGGTCTATAATCATGAATTGCCTTTGCTTCCAAGTATTCAGCCAGTCCCTGCCTCTGCCAGAGATTTTCTGCATCACAAGTCAGTTAATAAATTTGGCTGTGGTCCACAGAAGGATTTATGTGCACATGTAAGAAACTGTGATCATCAAAATACCTACCTTGGCACCAAAAGCCATCAGAAAAATTTAACTGGGAACCAGAAGTTCTGCTTCTGTGCATAGGCAAATTATCTTAGGCAATTCATGCTGAGCAGTCTGTGGTATCTTAAGTCAAATCCTGTGGTAGCTTAAGTCAGATCATAAAATTAGATTTTCTTCTTACTAAATCCTGTACAGGCGCTATCTGAAGGCAATGTTGTCAACACACTTCTCAAACACTTTCTGGGTAATATCAACACCTAACATAATAGTGATAGCCAGTTTTACTTTTAAAGAAGGCAGTCACTGTTGCTTGCTTTGTTAATTCTCTTAAGTAATTGTTCCATAGCTCAGCACTGTAATGTAATCATATTTCTAGTTTGGAAAAAGCTGATGGCATTTTCCCCATTTGCTGTTATACCATCTTTAAGCAAAGTTCAGTCTTGCTTTATTTTTGCTTTGTGCTGTATGTAAGAGAACAAAGACCCAGTTTGCATTGAATTATTTAAGGTGCTCTAAATGGTTTGCTGAAACACATTATTACAGTAATGCTCAGTTTGAAAATTACATGCTATAAGATGTATAAGGCAGAATATATACATAAGCCTAGGCAGACATACATAACAACAAATAGACAGTTTCTGTGGCTGAATATTAGCAAGCCTAAAGGGAATGTAATAAAATTATAGCAAATTTTTAGTTATATCTAACTGTAGACTTAAAGATTGCCATAGATAAATATATCATTCTGTAGTTTTTGGAAAAAAACCCTTAAAATACGATGCCATGTTTTCACATACCAGTTTGAATTACAGCTGCTTTTATTTTCATGTCTGGTTTTGGCTTTTGAATTCTTATACAGACCAGCTTTGCTTCCATTACGATTACATTTTATTTATTTTATTTTAAAATACAAAATCAAAATATAAAGTCTATTTTTACATTTTTTTGTAAATGTAAATTTTAGAGTTCGTGATAAGATTAAAAAGAAATGTATTATTGCATCTTTGTTCTCATTAGTATTTTAGCTAAATTATTTGCTTCTCATTTCAAATGACATTTAAAAATAATTATAAATGAAAACACAAATCTACCTGGTAAAGTTTTTACATCTATTTCTTCCTCTTTCAGCCTTTTTTCAACGGTTTCTTTAAATAAGAATGTTTCATCTATATGTCTTCCTACCTAATAGTTGCAGCCTGCTTATACAGCTAGTGCAATATTTGGAAACACAAGAACACAAAGACCCAAGTTCCTTTAAATCTTATAACTATTTCAGACAAGAGAGTAAAGTGTTCTGCTAGATCTTTGTGATATGAAAGTGCATGGAAGTCCAGTGGCATATATGTGAGTGTCGTGGTTTAGGGTCAGGGCAGCCCCTAAGACCCAACAGACGCTCTCTGTTAACTCCCCTCCCTCCCCAAAGGGGAAGAGAAAAGGAATAAGGGAGAGAGACTTAGTGATTAGAAAAGGAAACTAGAACAGCTTTAATGATTAATAATAATAATAAAATAGAATATGTACAAATATATACAAAACCAGTACCGAACCCAACCCCCCTGTTGGTAATTACGTCACCGTCACCACTGATGTTGTAGAGTAGGCACCGGGGGTCCCAGAC
>VWZY01012439.1:90268-126562 GCA_013399075.1 Chloroceryle aenea
GAAGAGACTTTTCTCCTCACAATTTTTATTTTATTTTTTTTTAATTGCTAAAAGATAATCACTTGGATAACATCATAAGCTCCCACCAAATGCCAATGTACCCATTGGCACATGTACCCCATAGGCTGTTTATACAACCTGCAGACCCACTGGTACAGACATATGGCTGCAACAATGGTTGCCTTCCAGTCTCCCATGTTTTAAGAGAAGTTAAACTTTCTCTGTAGTGGCTGGTAATTCCTTACCTTCTTCCCTGAGCTTAACTTTCTTGTCTATCTCCTTTGAGTCTTCTTTCATTGCAGGAGTGTGTTGATCATCACAAGTAGAGAGATAGAGGCAATTATAAACGCTGAATCAGACTTAAATGGGTCCTTTCACTGACTTGGGGACTCAGGCAACTGGTCATATAGTATTAGCACTTTTAACTGATTACTTAGTAAGGAGGAGTTAATCCAGGCCTATGTACTTACAGATAATTACTTTCCACTGGAAAGCTAAGAGCCTGTAATGACAGTTTTTTAAGCAGATTAAAATTCTTTCTTTACTTAATGTTACAATTGCCATTTGACTAATTTATTTTACACTGTGTTCTGTTAACAGTACATTTTAGCAGACTAATACAAGAAATTGTGTGTAAATTTCCACTTTGGGGATTTGATCAATAGCCATATTTTTGGTTTGTTAGACACATGTGCATTCCCCAAATATGTTCATGTTCGCTGTATGTGTAGGTATTGAACAATTTGCGTATATGCTAGATGGTGAAAATATCATAGGGTAACATCAGAAGATATCGTAAGCTTCACTGTAAGATGTTTGTGAGAAACAAAAGGAATTTTAATATAACTTTGCATTTAAGTAGATGCATATTTTATTTGGTACATTTTCTGGGATTATTCACTTAAATCACAGAATCCTAGGGGTTGGAAGGGACCTCGAAAGATCATCTAGTCCAACCCCATAAATAGCGGTCCAAATCTACTAGCTTTTTTTTACCTATGAAGTATGAAGAAATTTATTGGGAAAGAATTAATTTACTCATCTGGATGTTGATAAAACAAAATCCACAAGACTTATAATCATTGGGAAAAGAACACAGTTGATTGTTTATTACGTTCTTTCATTCCACCTTTAAAAAACTTTGTGTTAAGCCTTGAATTGGACCCAGTACTCCAGGTATAGCCTCACCAGTGCTGAGTGGAGGGGAAGGGTCACCTATCTCAATCTGTTGGCAATACTCCTGATGCAGCCCACTTGCAGCAAGGCTACATTCTAGTTTCATATTCAACTTGTTACTGGCCCCTAGGTGCTTTTCAGGGAAGCTGCAGACACATTATCTTCTGTTAGGAAACACATGCTAACAGAAAGGGCTATAGTCCTAAAGAATTCTATATTCTGAAGTGCTACTGAAAACACTGATCGTCATTTCAGTCTATTAGAAGATACTGAATATCTGGTTACAGTTTATTGTTCATCTCAGTGGAATCTATAACTGGTCTAGTCACATCAGACTTTCAATAAAATGAAGATAGAGTGGTTCTTGAGATTATTATCACTCAGATTTATAGACATATTATGTTCATTTTAAGCACTATAAAAATAAAAGTTACGTTCTAATTTAGGGCTGCATGTGTATCATTTGAAATGGATCTAAAGTATCACTCATCAAAATTCTAGAGTAATAAGGTCATCTCCTTTAATTTTAGTATCAAAACAATTGCTTCAGAGGCATATTACTGCTGACCCATATGTTGGCCTCTGAGACGACAAATATATGGAACTACTTATCATATAAGCTAGAGACTTGGAGAGATGGAAAGGACATTTGCCAGGAACAAGCTAAATATGGATATATCTGTGCTCTGATAACTTGAATACCTTATATTAAGGACTCAAAAGTCTACTTTTCCTTTCATTTTTACTCTTTAGATCCAAATCCATAATGGTGAAATGTATTATCCTGGTTTTCAAAAATCTCCATGGACTTAAAGGAGCCTGATCATTCAGAGATACTTTGTTTTCTTCCTCACTTTCTAGTCCAACCCTCTGTACATCAGAAGTCTGCACAGCTCTTCATGCTGCTCCATACCTCCATCTATGTATTGATTACCTTTGTATGACACTTCCTCTTTAGTTTGCCAAGTTCTGTTTCATCCCTGGCTATTAAAAACCTATGCCAGGGATGAGTGTGGAACAGATGAATTGCAGCTCAAGTGCCAACCTCTTTGACTTGCACAATATAAAAGATTTGACTGTTTTATATGCAATCTGTTACTTGTTATCATAGCATGTGTAACTGATTAGGACACATTAAAAAAAAAAAAACAGACCAATAAAACAATCGAAAAAAACACAACCTAACAAAAACCAGAAGGATTTGGTGCTGTTAAAAATGTACTTTCCTGCTTCCTTTAATTTAGCAGTTAGAAACATGCCACCAGGGTAGGGAGTATGGGTCATTTCTAAAGCCTGTGGGTTCAGGCCCACAGCCTGTCTCAAAATCCACAAGGATATAGATCATTACAGGCATCAAAAAAGGCAGTTCTCAGCCTGTCCCACTGATCTTTCTCAAGTCTGTATGGCATAATCTGAGATTCTGAAAACACATTGCAAGAATGAACATGGGCCTCCAGCCTAATGATTAGTATGGCTTGCTAAGAACTAGACAGCAAAGTCACAGTTTTTGCTGTCATGAATATTTCACCATTTTATCTAGAAACTGTAAAACAAAGAAAATATACCTTTGTTTAAAGATATGGGAACTTTCATCTTTCTCCATTTACTCCCCAACTATTAACAAAAAAAACCTTCCCTTTGTCTGTCTGACCAAATTAGTCCATAAATGAATAACAGTATACTGATGTAAATGACTGAATAACACTCTGTCAACAGAGAGGAGAGTTTCCTGTATCCAGCTCTTTCTTGTGTTACAGCATAGAATAAATCTGAAGCACATCAGTCACCTGAATCATTATGTTTAATCACCTCAGTTGGCAATGAAGCAAATTCCACATAATCAGTAGAATTCATATAAAACAGCCCAGTGAAGAGAAATATTTTTTTAGGTGGCTTAAAAATTCTGTGCATTGAAAAAGACAAAATTATGTTTAGCTTGAAAAAACATTAATTCTTGTTTACCAAAACTGACTGTGTTGGTCATTGTGAATCCCTTTCTTAAACTGTTCTCTCTCCAGAGTTTTTTGCATAAGAAATTAGGCTGTGGTTTTCCTGACATCAACCAGTGACCTAAAACTTCCAACTAAAATGTCACCTCAACACTCTTGTAGTGTTGAAGACCTAGTTTCCAGCTACATATTCAGTGTTAAATCAGGAGCATGTAGAGCTACAAGTCAAACCCTGCTTTCTCAAGTCCCACAATACAGAACCATGGTTTTTTATTTTTCTCAGGGAATGGCTTACTACAATGTTTTTAAAATCCAGACATTGTTCATAACCATTCTGATCATTTCATTAAAGACTATGATGCAGGACAGAGAATCTTAACTTTGGTTCAGTAAGCAGATCATCACAGCAATGTACACATCTGTATATATATTTTTTATATATATACATACAGAAAAATATAACTGAACAGAGGAATTATATCTATTTTTGCAACACAAGATCCATTAAATATTTTCAAACATGTAATACTTGCTGCAGGGTGCTGTTTTCCCAAAGAACATTTTTGGCAACACTTTGACCCCATATTCTTGTCTTCTTTTGACAACTTTTCCCATAGGGAAGATAGCCAGTTTGACTTACATTATCCTTGACCCTCTTGTTACTTACCTGACATTAATTTCTGTAACCAAGGCAATATCACAAGCAGAGTTAAAAATCAAATCTCTGAGAATAGCCATGTCTAGATTGATTCTCCTTTCAGACTGCATACTAAGCAGTCACACAAAGCTTCCAAAATTACAATAGACAATAGACTTCCTCTCCTTCCAATCCCAAAGGAAGAAAGGGGAACCCTTCTTTTCTTAGGAAGAACTTTAGCTTCCTGCAGGCCATTAACATCTGTATGAATTTGTCATTACCTTTTGTCCTTTGATTTGTCAGTTTCTACTAGTGAATTAAATACTTTGAGCTTCTTTAGAAATAAAAATAAATATAAAAGATTGTAATCAGCTGCACTGTTTTCTAGAATGCACTGAACTCCATGTTCCAGAAAAAGAGCGAAGTTCTTTGGCATCCTACTGATGTTCAGGTATACAGTTCCCATTACTTCAACAGCTAGACACACTATTATATTTAATTCTTGTCTCTCGTAGTATCTTCCATGATACAGAGAAGTCAGAATTACAATGACTTTACAAATGGAAAATTGAAAACCAGAGGGAATAATAGGCTTACTGAGGAAGCTTATGACTTCAGCAGTGAGTACCCCAAGGATCGTGTAATCTCATTTTAGTTTAGTTATTTGAAAGTTTAGTATTGTGTCTAGACAAGCTGTCTAGGAGGCATGTCCAATGGAGATGAGAAGCCATCATTTCATCCTAGAGTAGGTGCTGTATATACCTCAAGAGGTCCTTTTCTCTCTTTTCATTCTTTTCTCCTACTCTGTAGGGGAAGCTTAGGCAATAGATGCCTTATTTTTAAATAGCTAAAGACAGGTAAGTGGAATACAACTGATAATAATATTGACATCTTCCCTCCTATGGGGGTATTCTCAGTGGAAAACAATGTCATATTTGTCTAAAGTCTAGTTATTGAGTCAGTGGGAAGAAGGTGAAACTGAGTCACACATTTTGATTGTAATTTTGTCACAATGGGGCAAAACAAAGAACAATTCATTTGATAATAAAAATGAAGCAGTATTTTTATTAGGATTTGGAAATATGACCGCTATTCTTCTCTAAAAAATTTTTTTTCTTACTGTTGTCCCATGAACCTTTATCCACTGACGAGAAAATAAATGCATTTACAGCCACTTATTTGAATTTAAAAGAAAACAATAATTCATTGTGATTAAGTGGAATTTGTAAAAAAGCTTAATTATTATTGGTTGTACCCACAAAGAGTAAAGAATGAGCTCATATATTTAAAGAAACATCAAAAGATGGTGCTACATCAAACATGGATGCAAGAACCATTGGGCTGAAGTGTTGTAGAAAACACTGAAAGATTTTTTATCCCTTTTCATGTGCCCTGTACCATGATTTGCTTTGTATATAGTGCTTATATTATACTTATTCTGTCTGATATTAAGAGTCTAAAATATGCTTTTGTGGTACTTTAATATAGTATTGTGTCACAAAATTTGAAATGAAGGACACATGTCCTAATAGGCCAGTTCAAGTATGTTCTTAGTAGTTTCTCAGACAAAGCTTCAGCCTTCTCCAGACACTTCAGTTGATTATTCTGCTACAAGTGTCTTCTGAAATTGCAGCTTTTCATGCATATGCCACTATCTTTGAATATGACTTTATTTAAAGCCCATATTCTTTGTGACTTGTCCTGACTTACTTTAAAATTACCCATCATGCTTTCTATGAAGGGTGAAAAGCATCAAAAATTATGTGAAACCTATTTATCTTTGGTGTAAAGGATCAGTACAGAATGAAACCTTTACTCGACTGTAACTGATAAAATATGTCATTCTAGAAAGTGCTTAATTTCCCATGAAGATTAACTAACACTAGCACATAACTAGCATTATACTGTAAAGCTTGTTGCTATTATTTAATAACATACTGCATGCTATATTGCTTCTGATCCATAACTCTGTATTTGTTCTTCACATGAGCTATTCACTGCACTCTGACAAGAGGCAATCCAGGTATTTTGCAAATCACATGCACCTAGCAAAGGTGCTTTGAATATTAAAGCTGTGAAATAAGAAAACAGTTATGGGTTAGTAGCTGAACTAGCTTCTAGTTGCTGAGAAGACTATTTTTCAAGTAAAATGCCTGATGTCTTTTGTATAAAATCTAAATCAGTCCAAATTATATATACAATGCGCTTGGAGACTGATTTTCCTCCCACACAGATGTACATGAAGTAAGCATGTTTGCATAAGTGTAAAACTGGTATGAGTGGAGAGAGAATTATGCCTTCTGTCTCTTTAAGATACTGTTATACTTCTAGGACTTAACAGTATTGAAAATGGGAACAGATAAGACGAAAATGTTTTATTTGTGGAAAAAAACCAACTGACCAAAATCTAACAACCAACCAAAAAACCCCACCCCCCCCTAAAAAAAAAAAAAAAAAAGAAAAGCATTAAGCAAACATTAAGCACATAAGACATTTAAGACCAAAAGTGCCATGTGCTGGATAGGTGTCACTGATTCCTGTTTTGCAGCATTGTCATTCATGCACATTTATATACATTCGGAAGATACAATGAATCCAAAGCCACAGAGATGGATCAGCCACTTACATTGATTTATTATTAATCCACCAATCTTTCACTAACTCTGAATGTACAGAGAGAGAAAGTAAAAAGCAGCTTCACTGCCATAGGGAATGTCAGTGTTTAGAATAAATAGGAAAAGATCTGTTCAGTGGCTCATGTCAGTGAATTTGCTGAAAGAGCATTTCATCCTTGGCAGTGCACAGTGACTTAGGTTGATTCCTTCGCTTGACCCTTATTTGCTGAATGACCTTCTTTTCTTCTGTCAATAATCATATCAGGTTTATTACTTACTTGATAGTCCTTCACCATAACTTAACTGTAATTTTGTGCTAGTTTTCCATAAATTACCTCAGAAAAAACCAAACCACTCAATAACAAAGTATGGATTGTGAGAATGCACCTTTCACATGATTTGTAGTGGTGCAGTCCCCATGTGGCTGTGATATAAATATTGACTATTCCAGCACTGTGTCGGGTATCACCCCCAAAATTATCAGGTGCATTCCAAGTCCCTAGAGGATACTTTGGTTTGTATGCTGAAGAATATTGTTGAACAAAAAATGAAATGTCAGACTTCTGTCTCCAAGGTTTAGTGTCCTACATAATGCCAGAGTTACATGACCCTTTTGTCATTTCCAGGTAGAGGTATTTTAATTTTCTATAGGGCAAGTAGGCTTCTCAATTTCAGACCAATTAGGCTTGACAGCTTTCTGTTTCCATGTTGTTTGAATTGTTTTTCTAACATATCCTTTTGTTTTGACAGCTATTTGCTATAAATATTTATGTGGTTACTTATGATAATTAATATATCTCATTTTCTCACTCCATTAAATGAAAGTACAGTAGAATTATTAAGGTTGTAAGAAAATTTCAAGAATACTACAAGAAGAAGGACATTATGTTGTCCTTATTTATTTAGATTTAGTACACTTGCATTTGTCTGTTTAGTTATTTCTAATGTAACAAGAATTTATTTTCTCAGTTTTAAACACGTGACTTACCCAAGGCACCTCTGACATTGATAAGGTCATATAGAAATTTTCTTTACATTAGGAAATAACAGCAGTTACAAGGAAATGTATTTAGGCTTTCACAAATTTTAGGCTGAATTGTTCTAGAATTCTTTGAGCTAATGTGGACTACATCATTCAGACGATGTCCAATAAAAAGAAGGAGGAAAATCAGCAGGATAATATATTTTAAAAACATTTTATATAACCTTAGCTTATAACAAATTACCTTAATGAGTTTATGCAGATCCAGGCAAATTTGGTGTATTTCAAAACTCTCACAAGTGTGCTAATGATCAATTTTTTATTGTGATCAGAATTTAATTACTGCATTAGAAGAAACTTCACAAATGAATTTTCAGTATGTAGATTATAGAATTTCTTCTGAAAAAGAAAATCTAGCTTTTCTAGTTTTTCACCGCAGTAGAACTTGCATTCTTTTCAAGAAAGATAGTCTTACTTAATAGATGCATATTGTGCACTGAATTTAAGATGCTTTGTAAAACAATCCTTTTAAATACATGTTCCATAATGTTCCATATATGGGAAGTGGAAAGAAGATGGTAATTTTGGAAGTCTCCAGAGGGAAACCTGTCTGCCTAGTGAAACCTTTGGGATACCAATTTATTCACTAGGACTTTGTGTTGCTTATTAAGAACTGATTTTTTGAAGACACAGCTAACATAAAACATATGATGAACTGGTTTCCCACCACAATATAAAAAATACTGTCAAAAATGCTGGTGTTCAAATCCAGGTTACGGATTGTTGGGGGTTTTTTTGAGCTTTGCAAAAGCAAATGTAGAACTAGAACATAATGGAAATCATTGAAGTGATAGATTTTGTGCTGTACAGAAGAATAAAATCCTGTGTCACACTCAGAAATTCATTAAAAGAGATACTGTGAAAGGCTCTGTAATAGTTTCTTACATACTTCAGTGTGATTTGTCTAATACTCATTAACCTAGTCCAAATAAGCAAGTTTTTAATGAAATCTCTATTCAAAAAGGAGTACTCCAAGGGCATGCCACTTAGTTTTCAAGTCTAGAAAAGACCAAAGGCTGTCCTGACATTTTTTCCTTTAACAAGTTTGTTCGATGATCAAAAATTAAATAGATATAACTAAAAATGTTTTAGCCTATATGATTACAGGAACATATTTTTTTCTGAAGCACAAATAACATATATTTTCTGTAAATTTAACAACTGTATATGCAATCAGGTTTTTTTAATATATATAAAATGACAGATCTAAATATAAATTCTCATTGAAAACTTCAGACATTTTATTTTCTTTTAAAATAAATGCTGATCAATTAAACAGTATTGAAAATCTTCGTTACGAAGATAGCAGGAGTAAACCAGCAATTATCAGCAATCATAAAGAAAACAATCTGAGAATAGTTTATTAAAATGAATATTCCAAGTTTGAAATAAATCAAAATGTAATGAGCACACTACGCTATTTTACTATTCTTAAAGACAGTGAGACTATTATAAATGCAGGTGCTTGCTTGTAACTTGTAAATGCCAGAAGCTTAATCTGTGAAGTAATTTAGAATTCAATTAATGTGAGAAGCTGAACAAAACAAAACCCTTAGCAATGCCAGTATGTGTTCTAGTTTGGTACATGTTCCAAACTAGAACATACAAACAAGAAAATCCAGCTTGTGAAGGACCATATTGCAAAAGTTGCATCTTTGATTAAGCCCTTCACAAGCTGAGCAGTTGTCTCAATGTGACAATTTGACAACTTGGAGTAGAGACTCCTGAGTAGCCCTTTATAAAGAGAATAGAACCAAGCACAGAAAATCCCAAGAAGGCAGTGGTAGAAGGTGATGGTGGCAGCTGGAAGAAAGACATAAGCATGGGGCAAACAGCTAAACTTGCTAAAGTGTAGAACATCACCAGGTTTCTTGGAAGAAGCTTAACTACCAAGATGCTTAAGGTTGTTCTGGACAATAGCATTTGCTGTGACTTTAATCTCCCACCTGGAACATGGTCCAGCTGCCTAAAAGAAGCTCAGTATCACTTCTTCCAAGTAGTAGAAGAGGCAGCAAGTTCCAATCTCTCTCACTATCCTCATTTCTTTTTCTGGATTTCCTTGCTTGATGTCCTAGTGAACTTGAAAACATTAAAGACAAAGTTAGGCCCTCTGTCTTTCATTTATCTTCAGCATCATCAGGAAGAGTGCAGTTCTAACCTACTTGTCTTTACAGTGTTTCAAGCTTACAAATATATAAAACCTGAATTTTATTCTTACAAACTGTTATTGATGTTGATTTTATTTTTTTTTTCCAGTAACTGGAGGACGTTACTATCTTGACCTACAAATATATATTTTATTTATTTTCTGCAGAAATTCCCAGGACTATGAGAAACTTAATTTTTTTTGAAATGTACATAGAGACTTCCTGAGTTCTCTGACAGTATCATCTGTGATGAAAGGAAATGTAAAGTGTATAGTGGCCCTGAGTTATTTTTTTTTTAACTTAAAGGGATCATTTTCCCTGTAAAGACAATAACAAAACATGTGGTTTGGTGGCATGCAGTTCCCCTGCAAACCTGCCACTGGTGGCATGTCAGAGAGTAATGATTGCTTTAGTAATATTTCCTAAAAAATCTTGAAGCTGAGCTCCTCTGTAATCAGGAATATGAGAGACATGGAAATAGAATAATTACACAATGCAGATCATGCCTGCTAAATCCTTTTTCAGACTCTACACAGCTTTAAAAGCATATTAGAAGAGTTACAACTTTCAGAGGCAGCAGTTTCCAGCTTTTTGGAACTGCCTGAAGAGTATTTCTCATTTTCTGGGTGTGCAGTGTTCTGTAAGTTTATCTTCCAGATTGGAATCCTGTCAAACCTGTAGTCAATCAGCATAATGAGACAGTCATGGGTGGAAAAAAAACCCTTGATGTTTAACAGTTTTGCATATACATATGCTTTTTATAAATACACCTGTACACAGTCTATTTTTCAGGTAAAACTTCACCTTGTCATTGATCCTAAGTCACGATTGGTTTCTTCTATTGAAATAACTAACTATTGACTCTTCAGGCTTACACTAGGATTTTGAAATACTTATCCAGCTCAGTAGCTGTTCCTAGAAGGTCCAGAAGCTGTGTAGCTGTAAGTTACAAAGAGATTCAACTGAAATGATTGTCCTGTTGTAACAAATGTTAGTCTGGGTGAATCTCTGAACGTTAATGCTTTTTTCTTTCTCTCCAAGTTCTGGTTCTAATGCACATCTGTGTACCGCAGTTCCACCTACAAAAATCACAGGAATTTCTATTTCAAAACACTGAAATAGTTGTTTTCAACACAAAATTTTCCCTGTATTTTCCATAATCTGTGTTTCTTCTTTTTGGAGTTAGATAATTGATTTCTTTAAACTTATTTATTAACTGTGTGAAAGGCTGCCTAAATAAGTCTTAACTTCATTTGAAACTATTCTGTTACTAACCAAGAATTTGTGTTTTCTTCATTTTGAACTAACAGCAGAGATAAGTAGCAGCAAATTTAAAGAGTAACAGGTCTGAAGCAAAACACTGCTATCACTGGGATTTCTGAAGAAGTTTGCGTGTAGATCAAAACTTTATGGCTCAGACCCATTTTTAGCATTGATTTCTTTATTCTGTGCTGATGTTACTTTATAAAACTAGTGTGAAGGAATGGAAAATGATGATCAGTTGTTGACAATAAATATGATGTATCAGTATTTGTTGCCATCACAATATTGTATGAATTATTTGTGTTGGGGGGATATGGAACTACAGATCTGCCTTAAGAATCATGCCCTAAATGGCCGATACCCATTATTTCTATTAGCTTTTCTAACTGCATGTGGCAAGAAATCAGTGACAGCCAATAGAGAATGATCTTTTTAAAAAGAGATACTGACACAGCCAAATATAAAACCCACCGTGTTCATAGATACAATAGAGAATAATAAGAAATTTATATAAATATTCATATATTGAGCTCACAAAATGGGCACTTTGTTATTCATCACTTTAAAACATGTTTATAGAATGCAAATATATTGGTGCTTGTTTTTTTTCCTAGTGTTGATGAAAATGAATAGTACTTGGGGACCAAGTCTCCCTATTAAAGTGATGTGATACATTACCATCCTTGTACAGAAATGAGCACAGATGGTGGGTCTATTACTTCTCTAGCAAGAATTCCCCCCTCCCCGCCCCAGGATTCAAGTCTGAGGAACACTTGCTCAAGTCAGGCTACCTCTGTGTGGATCCTTAAAAGGCTTTTTCCATTGCTTGTACAGTAGAAGAAAATGATTAATGCTGTGTTAAAACTTTGTAATGAGTGAAATCTTTCAAACCAATAGTCTGAAATTTTTATATTTTTCCCCCAACTAAAGGGAAATATATTTTGCATGTAAATATGTCTACAGGGATGAAGTTTTGTGTACCATGCTCAGATTCCCAATAGCCCATTTAGCTCTGACAGATCATTTACTGCACACTAGAATGTTTGAAGATGTTAGATTTATAGACATTTGTTAATTAAACACAATATGTGAAATATAAACAACATACTAGTAACTTTATAGTGTTTATATGCAAAAGATATCACTTCAAGCAGAAAAAGAGTAAATTAAACAAAAAGAGGTTAACTTCTATAATCTTACTTTTATCATAAGAATCAATAAAGCAATACTTCATAAGGTTTTGTTATACAAAACATGTATGTTTTATTATACATCTGAAGAAAAGAAAGGGGTTTCAGCCTATCTTGTGACTTGTCAGAGTCTGTAATTATCAAAGACTCAGAGTTAAATGATAGTTTTTAATGTCAATTGATCAAAGCCAGATCACCTTGCAGTGAAAGCAAATGTAATGTGGGTTAGGATTTCCAATAATAGGCAAAAATGAAGCATATGCATTTATTTACTTCATTATGTTGAATGTGTTCAGATTTGTGGGTTCTATACTGAGACCACCATCCTTTAGCAATGCAACAACATATGAAAAATGCTCAGTGTTTTTGCTGTGAACTGTCACACAAAGGCAGTACTGTAAAATCTGGTGTGGTGGTTTGACCCTGTCTGGATGCAAGGTGTCTGCCAAAACCCCTCTATCTCTCCCTCTCCTCCACTGAACAGGGAGAGAAAAGTACAACAAAAGGTTTGTTGTGACAAGGACAAGGAGAGGACTCAGAAATTGAGTTAACGGGCTAAACACACTTGACTTGGGAAACTGATCTAATCTATTATAAATCTAATCAAACTAGGGTAAAAAAAAAATAAAACCAAATATTAGAACATTCCCCCAAATATTAGAACATTCCCCCATCTTTCCCTTCTTCTCGGGCTCAACTTCTCTCCCAATTTCTCTGCCTCCACCACCAAGAGTCTAAGGGGAATGGGGAGTGAGGGTTGTGGTCAGTAATCATACGTTGTATCAGCTGCTTCTTCCTCACCCTTTTCCCTGCTCAGTGTGGAGTCCCCCTCGCACGAGAGAGTCCTCCACAAATTTCTGTGATGTGAGGCCTTCCAAGAGGCAACAGTTATTCACAGACTGCTTCAGCATTCAGCTGATTCACCATGGTCTTCACCATAGGCTGCAGGAGATTCTTTGCTCCAGTGCCTGGATTACCTCCTTCTCCTTCTTCACTGACTTTGGTGTCTGCAGAGCTGTTTCTCTCCCATTCTGAACTCCTTCAACTGCTCTTGTGCAGGAGTTTTTTCCTCTTTTAAATATGTTATTACAGAGACCCTACCACTGTCACACTGGCTCAGCTTTGGCCAGTGTCAGGTCCATCTTGGGGCTAGCTAGCATTAGGTCTATTGGACATGGGGAAAGCTTTTAACTGCTTCTCACAGACGCCACCCCTGTAACCCCTTCCACTAGCAAAATCTTGCCACACACACAAGAAGTACATTCGGAGAAAATTATTTTCAAAATGCATTCTTCTTGTTCCATCTAAGTGAATCTTAATTTTTGTCATTTCCCTCTTTATTTTCCTTATATGATGATTTATAAGGTATTTTCCTGTGTGAAAAAATGGCATCCAGAACCTGGAGGATTCATTTAAAGATTGAATTCTTTCTGAATATAAAATGAATTATTACTATACCAGTCCTGTACCCAAAGTTTTCTCTATGAATGTAATCTTCTGTGTTATTTGGGGTCTGCTGGGGACTGTAAGAGACAAATATCTCATGGGGATGGGCTGAATTGTGTCAGTTGTCACAAACCAGAGTTTGAGCTATTCTGGGGACTGTCAGTGCATTTGTGAAGGTTTTAGGTGGAGAGATATCTCTGTTGTGTTTGGGAAAGATTTTGTGTAGGGTGAGGAGTCCTGCCAGCAGTCACAAATTCATTTTGTCATCTCACGCCAGTGGCAGATGAGAGAAAGTTTGGATATGAGAAAGAAGGTAGAAAGAAAGGTTATAAACATCTCAGAGCAAGAAAGGACAAGTAATATGAAAGTCATTACTACCAGAATCTAAAGATCTAATAGGTGTTCAATGCTAATAGACCTAAAGTTGTGTTTTTATTGAGTAGTAGTGTGCTGTTTGTCATTGCTTTGATGCACATGTCACCTCAGTTTCAGCTTCTTGTTCTCAACTGGAGAAAGTAAACCCCACATCTGAGCAGTGAGCAAAGATGCAATTTGAGTAAATATTATGATAGTTTCTTTGACAGTGACTGAGTGAATTTTCTGAAAGTAAGAAAAAGTAACCTGTTAGTGGCTTCAAAAGAAGAAAATGCTACAAAACTTTCAGTTTCTTTACAAAGCTGCAAGGGCAGGAAGACGAATGGGCAGGGATATACAGGGATATTCCCAGGCTAATTCTGTTCTAATTCAAACCAGGACAACCACTCAAACTATACATCTGCTTTCTGTGTGGAGACATTTTTTTCTCACCAAAATGGACAGAAAGGATGAAGGTTGAGATTTTCCTATTGGCAAATTCTTACTGGGTAAGAATATCTACACTTTGTATAGGAGTTGCCTTAGTCATGAGAACTGAGAAAGCATTCAAATGCATTTTGGACATTTTTCTGGGATAACGTGAAGCTTACAACCAAAAATAGCAAAGAGCCATTGGGTCACACAGGGCTGACAATATTGAAAATGTGTAAATCAGAAAAAGGGTATATGATTTACATTAGAAAGAAGAACCAATCATTGCCTACAAAGAAATTCTAATGTTTTATAATAGAACTCCTCTGGCTGGGGAGCAGATATGTATTTAGCCTTTGAGAAAATATGAGAAGAATGTGGATGCCCCCTCCCTGGAACTGTTCAAGGTCAAGTTGGATGGGCCTTTGAGCAACCTGATCTAGTGAAGAGTCGGTGCCCATGTCAGGGGGGTTGGAACTAGATGATCTTTAAGGTCCCTTCCAACCCAAACCATTCTCTGATTCTGTGATTCTGTAACTATAACATAATGACGGAGAGAGAACCAAATTAAGTGCTAACACTTCTTACTGGCAAGTAAATTCAACTATACCTTATGAACCACAGCTGAAGAGGAATTTAAAGGATGACAGCTCTAAAGAGGTTTGGGAGTATGACTGAAACTCTTAATATCTGTTCCACTCACAAGACAACATTACTTTCCCAGCTACTTTCCCTCACGTGAAAGAAGGGAGGCAGTCCTACAGTAAATACTACATGTGCAAGTGAGTGGATTTTATTTTGGAAATAGCTGAAAAAGAGATGATAGTCAGTCATGAATGAGTCATTGCCAGATAATTACTAGATGAGCTAAATCAATAAAATTATAGCCTAGGCAAGTCTCAGCTATTGTATGGTTTATTTCTTTCTGCATTGTTAGAGAAATGAGTATCATCAATAGGATTAAAAAGAGAAAGGATATTCTGTTTCACATAGTTATGCAGTTCACAGGCAAGTGTGTAGTGGTTGGGTTTGGGAAAAAAGTGTTAATTGAAGAATATCGAGTGACAGAAAGTGAGAACATAGGTTTTGCATGCTGTGAAATAGAAAATGAGAACACTGTATAGGAAGGATAGCCATAACTTTTAAGATTTTTATGTTTTTTTAATACAAAGAGGAATTGCAGTGTTACATTAAACCAGTGTATTAAGTTAAGCCAGTTGTCCATATGGTGAGTGTAGTATTGTTCAGCTGGAAGGTGAAAGGAAGGAAGGGATGCCATACTGAATAATCTATTTTGATTTAGTCAAACGACTGAAAGAAAGACATTTGAGGAAAACCTTGGAGAAGGTTTTCAGGTTTGGTTTTGTTGGTTTGGTTTTTTTAATCCTTAGAAGCTACCAGCAGATTTGTTGACTGTATCAAATTGCAGTGGTAAACATTCCCCCAAGTCTAGCAGGCAGGCTGCAGATTTTGTACATGCCCCTATAAAAAGATTTACCCCAACACTACAAGCTGATGAGTTGCCCTATTGCTACAAGACAGCACGAAAAGCTGTCTACTATAAACGAAAACACCACTTTGTGAAGAATTTGAGCCATTCATATATTCAATGTCAATGTATTCAACACTGCTGTGAAGATGGTTTTAAACTCATTTTGCCTACCATGTTCTAGTGAACTACATTAAGTACTTTAAGCCTTGCTGGCCTGATTGTTCAGCAGTTACATCCATTTCAAGTAATAGTATAGCTAGTGAATCAGTAAAGGGTTCCATAATAGCTTTTACTAATGAGCTTATTATTTTCACTATTTACCTGAACTGATACAGTGTGTCCTGAATATTGGATGCAGCTGACTATTTTCACAAATGAAGAATGAATAAAGCTGAATGTTTTAACTTGTGACTAATCATATGTGATTGTTGCTGTGATATCTTTATACATAATTAAATTTAAATTTGATTTTATATCCACTTTCAGTGAACTTAATTGCTTGCAGAGTACACTTTCTCTAAATGAAGAGCTATATATAGAAGGTCTAGATTTTTAGTATTTGCTGTGTGAAACCAAATGCTTTAAAGAAATTAAGCAATGAAAGACTGATGGATCTTGATACATTTGAAGTATGGGACAATTTTGCCGAGTCTTGTGTTCACTTTTGAATCATTTTGCACAATATATAGTACAAAAAGTGTCTTCTTATAATGCCTAAAGCAGCTAACAAATGTTATCACACATATAGAAGGCAAGTTGTGCTCTCTGGGACCTATGGAAAACTTAGAGACATTTTATATAAAATGGTTAATATATATATGTGAGCATGGCCAATGATGTTTTAGGAATGATCCCTAGGTCTGTGTATGCTTCCTTAGGAATATCCTCAATCTCATTTATGTTGATATTTAAACAAATATCAAATACAAAACACTGTAGTTATGTGGCAACCTTCTTTTAATGAATAACATTAATTGTTTAGCATATATGGAGTATTTTCTGCAGACATAAGAAGTTCTGCAATGTTTTTCATAAGACAGATTCTGCAAGATTTGAATATGCTACATTGTCTGTCTATGCTCATATGCAGATCTAATGCGCAGGAATTAGGCATTTCTCTACTCCATTCCTGATAGAATCCTTTCCTTTCTTTTTCTTACATAACATCTGGCAAAATATTTTTGAGACAGAGATATATAGAGCTATCCTATTACAGGGTATGCAGACAAAACCTAACATATGGAAGGTATTTATATAATGTACAGTGTCTGTGATGAGAAGGTAGATTTTTCTTGCATAACTTAGTATTACAGAAAATGGGGGAAGTTGAATGAAGAATTGCATCTTTATAAGCCACAGAATTTTGCTAGATGGTTAATTTTAGTCTATATTTTGAGTTTTCATATCTTAGAAACAATGTTCTACGTACTACAGCAGTCCTTTCTTGAATGAGTGTATCTGGTTTCAATTGCTTCTTTTTTACATATCTATTTGTTAAGCAAATTTTGGCCTACTTTGTACTTATATCAGTTATGTAATGCTAAGTGATTTATGCACAAATTGGCTATTGTCCTGCAATAAATATTGTATCTGGATGTGCATGTTTCTGTACAATCTGGAGTTCGTTTTACAAACCTGAAATGCCACACATTTAGGCAGCAGTCTCCATCTAGTTTTTATTTAGCAGAACCAAAATGAAAGATAGTCTTTGCACACACAAAAAGCCATGCATAGGGCTGAAGGTTTCTTGCTTCAAGAGGTAGATAACTCATTTCTTGTTAAAGTTTGTAGCAAAATTAAAGCTACAATAAATAATATGATTTAGTGGAATGTAGTAATTATGATGTTTGTTTTTTTTCTGTCAAATATATGTGCACACAATTAATGCACCTCATTAAAGTGGAATGGTGGTGCCATGAGAGTTAATATGAACTAGAAGATGACTCTCTGAGAGTAGAATAACTTACTAAACAATTTTTTTTCTTTGTTTGTGTCTTAAACTAGCTATACTCATCGTGTGGTTGGGAGTGGAATCAAAGCTCAGTCTGCAAATCCAGAAGTAAAAGTGAAGGGAACAGATCCTGTAATAAGTCAAATTATTGTCAAGCTGAAACATGTTATTCAGGTAAACTGCTTTCACCTATAGATATAGTATAGTACTGAAGTAGTAGTGAAAGTATTAATTTACTGTACATTAAAGTTGTTAATTCAAGCTGCTATTCGGTGCATGTCAAAAGCAGAACACTACTTGTTTTCTGTTTCATTTCTATTATTAAAAGTGATTTAGTTAAAAGGTTTTCATACTTCAGATAAGCATAGAAAGTCAAACTATGTGTGGCAGCTGGGCCATCTGTACCCATGAATACCACAGCTTGGCATTAAAGTAAGTGTACAGAAGCACAAACAGTACAATTTAGGGATATTAACTGGGTGCATATGTTTGAAAAACAGTAAGACATAATTTTCCTCTTACCTCTTTACTAAATCTAGGTTCTTAACAAGTCTTGATGCAAGGTTTTTTGTTTAGATGCCAGATAGGAAAACTGGGAAGTTTGAACAAGAATAGCATGCTTGCTAAAGGAGTTGGTGTTCATTACCAGTGAGTTACTAAATTTAAGGCTTACATGTCAGTAAATTCCAATATGGTTCTGCATAAGTACTGTAATGTTTAAAGGATTACAAGTATCTTTTGTTATATGCTGTACCTACATGCACAAATTGCCAGAAATACAGAACAAAAACCTAATTCTGTTGAAATCAACAATTATTTTAATGACAACTCTGTATTTCAGTTTAAAAATATGTCTCCACTCTTATTTGAATATTCAGTACTAGGAAATGTTCTACTGTCATTTCTTGTCAGTGACCCATCTAACCCACATCTTCTCACCTGCACTGATAAAAGGAGGGACTGCTTAGACAGGGCAGGGAAACTTGACATCTTCATGGTCTCTACTCCCTTTTCCTACCTCATTCCCCAACCATGAGAATTAGAGATATTAGATGGTTCTTCCTTGCCTAATGCCTTTAGTTCCATCTGAGGACTTGCTTTAGTTTGTCTTTCCCATCTTCTTGGTAGCTTTTAAATAGTTTCACAAACAGTTTCTGGAGTTCAGATATTACTAATAGCTTAATGATAAATTCTCCCGGTTCTTATTTCTCTCTGTGAAGAATAACTCTATTTCTGACAATGAAGAAAAGAGTGGAGAAATAGAAAATAAATTTCCTTTGCATCAGGAGGTTTGTTTTCTGGGAGAAGTGGCATCCAGACTGGAACTCAAAGGCAATCATTATCCCCTCCTCTTTAGAAGGAATATCTTTTGTAGCCCTCCAGTTTCAATATGCTTTTCTCTTTCTTTATTAAAATGGTGACTAAAATGGTGAGAAAATTAATACAATCTTCCCTCCAAAGAGATGCTATGACTTAGTTAAGAACTACAAATTGCTGTGCAAAGAAAAACATTGCAGATCTTACTGGGTAAGTTTCAAGGTCTTTTATCTATCAGAAATGCCATCCTTCTTTGGTATTAGGTCTGCACTGTATAGTTGATTGTGCTGTTTTCCTCAAGACACTAGAAGTTGTATTGTTTCCTCTTTCAGTGAGAATCTACAAAATTTGAATAGAAAATTCCATGATAAAGTATTTAATTTTGAGAATTTATTGGCCCTTTTCCCAAAAGACTAGAGAGTGTCTTGGGGAGTAAAACACACAATTTACATACTGCAAGGCTTACTAACCTTCCATATGTTATCTTTCTATGGGATAGTTTCCTTTATTGCAGCTCTGAGTATGGAAATAGGGACAGGGGATAAAAGAGGATCAAATTCCTTAGAGGCTTGACATATAACTGCTTTTCCTCACATATAAAGGGCTGAAGAAACTGAAGAAACATCTTTCTTCTCTACCATTTACTGCTTGGGAAAGGAGGATGGGGAATGTAAACTAGATATGCAAAAGATCAACTTTTTGTCCTTTGTGATATGAAAAGAATGAATCACGTATTAAGCTTATGATGGACAGATTAAATAAGAAACCTTAATGGATTGTGGTGTTTCCACAGAGACAGATGGAGTCATACTTAAGTCTAGCAATATTACTGCACTGCAAGAGTTTAAATAGCTAATTTAGTTGTAAAAAATCATATTTGTCCTGTTTTTCAGAGCTAATAATTCTTGTAATCTATAAAAGTTTAGATACTTTAATTTAGCTTTAAGGTGACACAGACTTGCAGGGTGATATACAACTTGCTATTTATGGAGTCAGCTGTATACATTTTTACATAAATTCCATGTTACTGTAACCTTACTCGCTGAATAAGTTAATTTTTGTTATTTAAATGTGTTTTGTATGTAGTCATTTGCTTTCTCTGTATCAGGAGAAAGGAAATGAGTGATAATTCATATTTATATGACTTTTCACATTATCTTTTAAACACATCAAGATGAAGAACATTGAAGCAGCATTTCTTGCTGCCTCAAGATGCCATTGTAGGACATGGCCCTTCTTTCTCAACCACAGTCAGTAAATCCAGGGTAAAAAAACTGTGTTAGAAAGCTTTATCATTTTCTGAAACCTTCTTATCTCTTTGTCATCAAAGCAGAAGACTCCTTTTCTCATGAATTACACTAAATTCCCCTTCTTACTTTCAAGAATGCCAGCATGAGAGCAGGAAGGAAGTGAATAATCTCAGATGTAAATGATAAGCCCATTCATGGGAGGGTCCAGTGAGCTCCCAGAAAGTTAGACTGTAGAAATTTGTTGTGCAAATGACCATATATTATCAAGTAGCGAAAGAAGAACAGATATCCTAAACACCCCTTCCTACTCATCTTGAATGTGTGTCTAAGAAAACAAATCAAAGACCATTCTACACTGCATGCAGTAAAGACCAGATGTCTCATAGTATCTCTTTTCTTACAAGGTAGGTGTACTAGTGCATAAAAATCCCATGCAAAAAAATAGCTCTAAAATATGTAAACATGAAGTGCATAAACATACTGTTTTATAGGTTCTTTTATATTGAAAATGTTAAACAATTGATATCAAACTTGTTGTATAAGTGACTGTATCTCTTCCCAGCTGGCTATGGTTTTTGGGCATTTCTTTGTGAGATTCTCACAGCAATCCTCCTTCTTTTTCTGTAGATAGTGGGTTTACCAGAAATCAATAGAAATTTTGATTTCATTGGACTTTGACTGCTGTAATCTATGCTTGGGACTCCACAGGTTTGTATTCACAGTAGCAAAGTGCAATTAGAGGACCTAACATGAACTCTGCTGAACCAGTCTGAAAATGCCTTGGCAAAGTCACCTTCTTTTGTAACAATCCTTACTTATACAGACAGCTGTTTTTAAGAGTTTTAAATGGGCTTTTCTTCATTCATTTATTGTCACGGTAGACAAATAATGGGTTCAGTGGATAGTCTCTTATGTACTGCAATCTGCAGCTATCACTCTAACAGGCACTCATGAAAAGCAAAGTCAGTTGCATATGGTAGCAATAATAATGGTAATTACTTTTCTTTCTTCCTCTATAATTTAAAAACAGAATTCATTTGTCTTTTATGCAAGTGCAAATACTGAGAATATGAAGCATGGTATTTTGGTGCTGTGCTTACAGGTGATTGGACCATGGTCATTTCAATGTATTTCTTCTTTCAAAAGACAATCTCAAAAAGATACTGTTTTTGAAAATAGTAGATGTCACTTGGAGCTTGTATTTACAGGTGAAGTTTTAACAAATCTTGACATATTAGAAAATTCCCCTATGCCTGTCTGTCTAATTTAGGCAGACCAAATCCCCCTTCTTGATATCTCCAGAGGACCCATCATTCTATTGACTGTACTGGAATTTTAAATGATTCTATTAGGAAAAATAATTTCTCATTTCTAGATGCAGAAAAAGACGTGCCTGAACTTATTTGGAAGGAATTCCATCTTATAGTGCTGTATCACTGGGCTGCTGCCTGATATACATAGAATAATATTTACTTTCTCCACAAAATGGAAGTGACACCTACATCCTTTAAGTGAATAGAGGCCTCTACTACATCACAAGACATTAAATATAGGTGACAATTCAGGTTTTCCTGAATTCAGGTCATTATTATGGTGTGGTATGTTCTGTGTTACCTGCTATCATTTACCCATTTACCTTGCTCAAAAAGGTTACAAAAATAGGGAATTGAGATTCTGTTTTGACACTGATTCATCATAGTAACAACTTAGCTTTCCAGCTCTGTTTTTTAATGCTTTTATCAATGTACCTCAGCATGGGCAAAATAATACGTGCTTTTGTAGGAGCTGTTCAAGGATGTATTGGAAATGGTGACAGAATTAGCTGGGTCCTCATCTGCACATACAAAGAGCCATGTTTTTAAATTATTCATATGCAATATGTGGCACTTGCAGTTGTGCTTCCTTTTGATCACTGATATCAAGTTTGTGCCTTCTTTAATGTTATGATAATCATCTAATAGTTAATATCCCTCTGCTTCTTAGAATAGTTCAAACTGCTGTATAAAATTAATAAATTATATACATTCTGATCACTCTGTTTACTGAAATGGAATAAGTGAATTCTCAAGAATACAGCATTTATCAATCTCAGATACTTAGGGCCTTAGCATGACAACACTTCAATAACACATTCTTGGAGACTCACTTTCAAAATGCGCTGGGTGTTTTTCCTTTCCCTTCTTAATTTTTTATTTTTTTCTTGTTGTTGATATACTGTATCCTGAATTTTGCACCACTCAGTAACAGGTACCACACAGAAGTAATTGGGAAGTAAAATTTCAATGCACTTTGTGCAACAGCCATTCCCCATTCACTGGTATTAAAATTGCTTTCAGCTTTGTTTGCTCCTAAATGGCTTATTTATTATTTTTCTTGCAATAGGAAAGATTGCATCACAGGTTTTGTTTTGTTTTTCATATTACAAATGCATATCTAAATGTTAATTTCACTTTAGATTTAATTTTTAGTGCCTTTTTCACTTACTACTTTCTTCCAAAATTAGAACAATCCTGCTTGTACAGAATATCTCAGTATCTTGATTATAATATCTTTTTCCCCAGTGATTTGTTGTCTCTCCCTTTCATATTTTATGTGTTGACTCCTTTTGTTTTGTTTCTGGAATTAATACAGTGTTACTGTTTCTTTTGAAATCAATCCCTTGGACAAATCCATCTTTGGCAAGGCATGATAGTAGAGTATTATGGTGACATGTCATATTAGGATATTCCTGCTTGACAGAGAAGCCTATTTAGTATTTGTCGTGTAAGCTTTTCCTGTTTTCTGGCATATCTATGGAGAGATGGCTTATACTGTTATCTTGAACTCCCTCTGGCTGCCTGCTGGTGCCAAAGATATGTTAAATACGTATTACCATTGCATATAAGATATTGGCATAATTTCTGTAAAGATGTTAAGCAGCAAGAAATGAGAAGGGAGTCTATTTTTCTGAGTTTAACCATCCTCTTAAAAGATACTTCAACTTCCAACCTGAAAATATACATTAGATGAAGGATCACTCATGATTTTGTACCTCTTAGAGTAAAAACATTTTTCATAGTTGTGTGATGATAATGAAGTTATATGGCCTTTTTGTTGTTCACATAGGTGTTCTTTCCTTCCGTATTTGTAAGTCTAAACTTTAAAAGTTATATTAGCATTCTGAGATGGCCATATATCCTGGAAAGTTACATGTAATCTCAAACCTACATATATCTTACAGGTGGAAGGCCCAGAAGGAAAAGGTAATTTAGGAGGGCATGAAGTTGAGCCCTTGTGTCTCCCAGTGTTGGGATGCCAAGGGGATAAACTGAGAACAGATCACCAGCCATGTAGTCCTTTTGTCAGTATCCTAAATAAAATCCCAATAATCTTTTTTCCTGGTTTGCTTTGGTTTTCACTAACTAGATTTCCAAAGCTACTAAAGGCTAATCAGAGTCCCAATCATTTAGCACAAATGATCCTTATTTTTGTGTAGTATCTTTTTAAATAGAATCTGTGATCAAATGAAGAGCTTCTGATTTCTCAATGTAGCAAAAGGAAAAGAAAGTACATTGTACAGAGTTTAAGGTTCAAATTTGTGTAAGGCTCTAAATGATGAGTTAATAAAAAAAATTAAATCCCTAGCATCTGTATTTTTGTTATTTTATCCTGTTCTATATAAAGCACTGCACAGTAAACAGTGAGAAAACATATGTATTGATGCAACAGAGAGATACTATCAATTGTTATCCATATAGTGCAGACTACAGTGGCACAGAAAACAACAGCCTTTTCTAGCTACTTAGGTGGATAGTGACACTAACTGAAATATTCATTATGGTCCAGATGCTCTTTACAAAAGCCCATTTAGCACCTAAATTACTTGCTGCTGTAGATAGTGAAAACTGCTTGTGTTAGGGTTTCTTAGAAAAACAGGAACATTGCTCTATCTTTTAATTTTTAAGTGCAATATTAAGTGGAGGGTTTCAAATTTTGGAACAGTTATAGCTGTGACAAACACTATGACTTGGGGACAGATTTTTGTGATGCTTACTTTAGAAAATCTGATCTACTTTACTATTTGAAAAATTGTGGAAAGGAATTTTTTCCTTTTATTTTTCTCATTAATACTTTACCTTTTACGCCCCACNAAAAACAAATTATTTTCTGGTGCCCATAATTCCCATTCCCATCTTAGAAAAGGAAGGCAGTGTATGTATTGATATAGTGTAGGAGAATCTCATGCAAAACGATTTGGGACATTTCTGGGGCGTGTATACTTTCTCAGTTGCAAATAAAAGGCAAAAAATTCCATACATTTATTGTCTATTTCAATTGTATTAAAGGGGGAGGAAGCTGTCAATGTCTAATTTCATGTTTTAATTGGATAACATTTAACCTCTGTGGTGTTTTGTGAGAAGGGAGAAGAAAACTGTTAGAGGAAATGCACTTAATTTTAAGTGAATGCTGCTTTAACATCTGTTTTGTCTCTGATTATTTTCAATACAGAGTTATTTTAGGAAGCTGTATTGCAGATTACTTTTGCTGTTGGCCTTACCATTTGAGAACTGATTATTGTGCAACCATAACCACGCCATTTAGCATGTATTTAACCAGAAATGAGTTTAGGAATTTGGATTGCAAATGTCCTACCTAGTGGGATCTGGTTTTGTGTAGAGTCTTTATGACTGAAAAACCACATCCTTTTTTTTTCTCATGTCGAACAATAATTGAACTTTGTAGAGATGCACAAAAACCTCAGCTACTTACAGTAAAATGTTATTCATTCTTTTACAGTCACAGGTCAAACTGACAATGAAAAATGCAAGTGATGTGTCTGTAGCAGACGGTAAAACAGTAAGGACATATTCTACTAATATTTTTTTTTCCATTATATTAGTATTCACTGGTGTTTATCACATTAGAAATTATAATAATATAATTAACCTGATTAGACTTTAATACAGAATAGTGAATCTTACTCAAACTAGTAAGTTTTGGGACTGTCCTAGCTCATGTAGCTACAATCTGCTAACTACACTGAAACACATACATGTCCAGTACTGTGAAAGGTGAATATCTGTTTGAGTACGAAGCTGTGGTCATACTGGTTTGTGCTGTTCTTGTACAACAATAGAACTATTTGGTTAGTTTATTTGCAAAGTGTATTTTGGAGTGAGTTGCAGTTTTCTAGCTAATTTGTTTTGCAAATGTTTTATATGCAGATTATTGAATAAGCTTGATTATTATTAAAAAGATTGGTTTAATCATGTGGAGAGAGTTTAAGTGTAAGAATTCAATCAGTCTTTACATTTGAACTGTTTTCCAGATTTGCACAGTAAATTACTTTAACAGAAGTGTTTCTGGAGGAAGCTGTGCTAATTGAACCTGTTACTTGCATCCAAGTAAATACAGTTTGTGATGGGTTGACCTGGACTAGTTGTTAGATGCCCACCAAGCTGTTGTCTCACTTCCAGTCCTCAGTGGAACAAAGGGAGAAAATGAAAAAGCTATTGGCCAAGATAAAGACAGGGAGATCACTTACCAATTACTGACATAGGTAAAAATTACTTAAACTGGTGAATATTAGTTTAATTTCTTGCCAATTAAAAGTAGAGTACGATGGTAAGAAACAAAGAACTAAAAGCACCTGCCCCTTGGGTCCCCAACCCCTACCCTTTCTTCCCCAGCTTAACTTCACTCCTTTGTTTCTGACTCTTCTACTCCTCACCCTGAGCAGTACAGGGGGATGGTGAACTGAGGTTGTGGTCAGTCCATAACATTTTATCTCTACTACTCCTTTCTCCTTGTACTTTTCTCATGCTCCAGCATGGGTCCTTCCCAGAGGCTGCAGTCATTCAGAAACAAATTGCCTCTCTGCAGTCTCCTCTTCACCAGCCTCAGTCCCTGCCAGGAGCCTGCTCTGGCATAGTCTTTCCACGGGCTGCAGGTTCCTTGAGGGCATACCCATATGCTGCAGCACTGATCCTTCCCAGGGGTTGTAGTGTGGATACCTACTCCACTGTGATCCTTCATGGGTTGCAAGAGGACAACCTGCATCACCATGGTATTCACCATGCGCTGCAGGGGAATCTGCTCCAGTGCATGAAGTGTCATGTCCATGCCCCACCCCCTCCTTCTTCTCTGGTGCTGGTGTGTGTGGGACGATTTCTCTCACATTTTTCTTCCTATTGTCTCTCACAGCTGCTGCCCAGTGTTTTCTACCTTTTCCCTGAGGTGCCACCATCTTGACTGAGAGGCTCAGCTGTGCCATGCAGTGGATCAGCTGGAGCAGGCTGGAACCATCTGTGTCTGGCATGGCCTCAGCCTCTCCTTACCTCTCCCCACTGCCATCATCTGGCCACCTTGACCCAATACACCATTATAGTATTTACTTCTGACATCAATGTTTATTAGGAAAAGATTCTTCACTGAGAGAGTGGTTGGTCACTGGAAGGTGTTCCTTAGGGAAGTGGTCATGGCACCAAGCCTGTCAGAGTTCAGGCAGCATCTGGACAACACTCTTAGTTGTCTGGTTTAGTTTTAGGTAGTCCTGCAAGAAGCAGGGTGTTGGACTTGCTGATTCTTATGGGTCCCTTCCAACTTGAGATATTCTATGATTCTCTAACATTAATGAAAGATAGAGGAATATTCTGAAACTGACACAGTTTAAACAATGTATTTGGTAAAAAAGGGTAAGACTCTGATATCAAATGAGACTTTGAAAGGTTTAAGTAAAGTGGGAAATACCCTCTCTAGTCAGAACTGAAAATCAAATCAGTTCTAACTTACAAAATCTGATCCATATCACAAAACCATCCCATAATTAGCTTCACTGACAGCTGCTTCTGAGTAGAGGCTCAGCCATGAAATATCATATCAGGATGAAAGGTATCAACAAAAATTTGAGAAACAGCTTACTGTTCCTGTTAGTACTAATTAGTGACAGGTATAGTGTGTCAATATCATAAACACAGTATCAAAATAAGTTTTTGTGCAAACAAACTCATTTAAAAAAAAAAAAAAAAAGGCAGTAACTGGAATTAAAGTAGGTACTTTTAAGATCTAAGTGGCATTTAGATGGTTTCATAGTACTGATCTCACCAGTACTGTGGAAATTATTGAATGAGCAGTTTCTCTAAACTGATATATTAAGGGAACAAACAAGATGACTGTTCTGTGTATACATTTGCATGGTAGTGCTAGCTGATTGTTGCATTCCCCATGTTAGTTTACTGCGTGTGGATTCTGTGCAGCAGTAGAGATCACATCAAAGATGATCACATTTCTGTAGGCGTTGATAAAATGGAAAAGCATTGCCCCTTGTCAGTCCAAGTGTCACATCTGAGGAAAGCACTACTGTGTGAACTCATACTTTATTAACACCAGGTAATACACATGAGAAGAGTTGTTATAAATGCTGTGGCCATGAAACACAAAACAGAAACATTAGGAAACAGGCTTTATCATCAGCAAGCATTTCTTAGAATATGTGCAACACTCACTGTGCAAAACTATGATGTCTAAAACAGAACAGGTACCACGGTTTCATAAAACACTGTAGAAAGGAAATGCAGCAGAATTTCAGTGATATTCAGTTAACTACTGAGAGAAAGAAGTTTATGTCCACAGCCTTTCTGGTCTGAAAAATGATACATCCTTTCTAAGTCTATTGAATGTTTCCTATTTGAGAGAGGCTATTTCCTTTTAGTCTCAGTCCTGGGAAAACCTCAGAGTCAGTAGACTGTGGACAACAATACAGAACAAGTCATTTGCTGCAGGTATCATCATAATTTCTTCTCCTTGTCAGTCTGTACAATTAGCAATGCATTCTGCATCCACAAGAAATACCAGTCTGAAAAAAAATCTATTGCTCTGAAATCTTATAAACATGAATCCCATGCTTTCTGTGAGGGCTATTTGTTGCCTAAAGAACTCATCTGCCTAAGTCTTTTCTCTTCAAAAGTGTAGGAAATTGTAGAAAACAGCAACATAGTATGGCACATTAAACTGCTTTTCATTCCTGTAGTGTTCATGTGAAATTTATATGAATGACATAATCCATATTTGAATCTACACCATATATTTTAAAGGCACAAATTTTGCTAAGCAAAACTCCCATGTTGTCACAAGGGAGTCAGCCAGCAGGTGGTTGAGGAATCAGAACCAAAGGGAAATATATCATTTGCATGAAGACTCAGCAAAACTGTTCAGCACCAGAGATTACAGAGAAGTGTCAAGAACAAGCTGTGTTGTGCAATTTTTAATTTAGCTTTTGTTTCAAGAGATAATATAAGTGAATACAAATATGTATTGGCAGGGTATGGTTATTTCTTAGTTTTGTGGTTAGGTTTGTTAGGTTTGTGTTAGTTTCTCTCCAGAAAGGTAAATATTACACTGTTTTGTATATATCTGACTGATATATTAAAAACAAACAAACAAACCCACTATGAACAACAAAAATACCAATCCAAACAAAACACACAAAAAAAGCATGATAAATATGCTGATTCTGTTGTTAAACAGATGGTGAAGTCTCATTTAAATTTACTTTAATGTATTAATTTCTTTAAAAGTCTTTCCCAGACCTCGCATTCTAAAAGTAGTATTATCTTACTTGTTAACTTAAACCGAGCATACTTGCCAGTTCCTTAATATTCATAATTTTTTCTGTCTTTTGCCCTTCTTAACCCTCGTCTGTTTCTAAGGAGTCTTACCTTTATAAGCAGACTGATAAAAGTATTGGAAAGATCTAGACACTTTGCTGTCAAGGACCCACCTTAAGTTGTTTGCAGAGTTCATTATCTCCATCCCATTAGGTCATACTTTCCAGAGACAATGGAGCTCTCTCTTCCTCCTCCCTGCCCTGGAGCTGGTGATGATTGCAGGAAGTGCTGTTCTGATAGTGGGACATTGATGAGACACCTCTTCATTCTTTTTCCCCCAAGCTTTAGTTGAGCTTGGATCTATAGACTGCCTCCCTACATTGACATAAATAGCTGTGGGAAGAAAAAAACAGCAAACAACAAAAAATTAACTGTATCTGTAAAGAGACCCCTAAACTGATCCTGGTATCTCTAATTCCTTGCACACAATATATAGACACCTGTTTCTCATATATGATAATGTCGTCATTAGAAGTTTCTCATAACTTGTCTGTCACTTCAATTGTTATCTATATCTAGTGTTACTTGACATCTGATTACTGTATAAACCTGCTCATAAGAACACTGGCCCATAATACAGGCTGTGCAAATCACAGAAGAAATTTGTGGGGACTAAAGGCTTTTACCGATAGAAGTGTGTAAGTTAATTTTAGATAAAAGTCTTTCTTGCCTTTCTGCTTGTTGATGGGATGTGTATTGAAGTAAAGAAATAATCTTCCTACTCTTTTTCCATATACCTTAAAGTACTATTTTCCCAGGTCTAGTCTCCCTTCTTGGCTTTTTTTCTTGACCCTCCCCAGTTTCTCTTCCTATCTTCTTAAATAATCCCATGGTTTTCACTTTATTACATATAATATTTCAGTGTCATACTCAGCATTTCTTTTAATGTATTTCTGCCCTGCTGTGTTTCCCATTGGTATGCAGGTCTGGGACAGCCCAGCTTGAACATAGAAATGTGCTTAGTGAGTCATGACTATAAAAGAAAGAATTAGTTTTAAATATCTGAACTAAGGTCTTACTGTTAACTAATAACTATTCATACAGGAAAGTAGGAGAGCAAGTGTATTATAGTGCATTTTAATGTGAAAACATTTGCATTGATTGTGGTTAGAGATAGGAAGGCATTTTTAAGTGAAAATAATCAATGACTATGATAAAACTACAGTGACAAGGTTGAAAGAGGTTAAAAAGTTCAAATTCTGTTGCTTTAAACTGTAACTTCCATCTTTACTTAGCCCTGACTCTGCTTCATAACAGAACAGTTTGTTCTGTTTGAGCTTTAATGTCAAAGCACACAGATCTGTGCAAACATAAAATTGCAGTACAATGTCAATAAATATAACATTACATTTTACTGAGAATATGCAAACTTTTATATCAGACCTGTATCATAGTAAGGCTACTCTTCATAACATTAGCCATCATTATTTTATTTTTTCATCCCCTGATTTAACACCCTTGTAATATGCAGAGATGTAACAATCTGCTTTCTAAGTAATTAGAATTACGTCTTTCTGCAATGTCCAAACAGCTGGAATACCTCCAAGATGAAGACTCCACAACCTCTTCAGGCAACCTGTGCCAGTGTGCAGTCATCCTCATTGTAAAAAAGTGTTTCCTTACATTCAGAGGGAACTTCCTTTGTTTCATCTTGTGTCAATTGCTTCTGGTCCTGTCACAGAACACCATCAAAAAAAGCCTGGCTGCCTATTCTTTACAGCCTCCCTTCAGATATTTGTACACATTTATGTGATCCTCTGAGCTTTCTCAAGGCCAAACAGTCTCAGCTCTCTTAGTCTCTCCTTACATAAAACAGGATCCATTCACTTATTTATCTTAGTGGCACTTTGCTGGATTCTCTCAAGTAGTTTCCTCTCTTTGGTATTGAGGTGCCCAGAACTGGACCCAGTACTCCAGGTATCACCTCACAGATGTTGAATAGATGGGAGGGATAACCTCTCTTGACCTGCTGATGATGCTATTCCTAATGCAGCCCAGGATGCTGTTGACTGCCTTTGCTGTGAAGGTACATTGTTGCCTCATGTGCAACTTGGTGTCCACCAGGACCCTGAGGTCCTTTTCTGCCAAGCTGCTTTCCAGTTGGTTAACCCCTAGCATGTACTGGTTTCAGGGGCTGTTCCACCCCAGATGCAGGACTTTGAACTTCCCTTTGCTGTCAGCCTATTGAGGTCCTTCTGGATATCAGCACAACCCTCTGGTGTATCAACCACTCCTCCCCATTTTGTGTCATCACATCACTAGCTGAGGTTACACTCTACCCAATCATCCATACTGTTAGTGAAGACATCAAGCAGGGTTGGATCCAGTATTGATCCTGGGTTACATCACTAATTACCGACCTCCAACCAGTTTTTGTACCACTGATCCCTATCCAGAATGCTTGTCTGTTCAGTCAGTTTTCAATCCTCCTCAATTGCCACTGATCATACAGTCCTCTAACAATGAGGCCATTATAATGAAGTCCTTCTTTATGTCCATAATTGCACTGTATTATTAGAAATGCATCCACATACTTGGACAATAAATAACACATACTCGAACACTAAACGTAACTCCTTTAAAATGTATATGACAATATTTTGGAAATGGCACATATAGATATTACACCTTCAGAGAGGAAAATATCTAGGTCAATCTTCAGTCTTTAAACTCCAAAAAGAATAACAGTTCATAGCAATTGCAGCTCCACCTTGCCAGTCCATTGCACTCCTGTGTCTCAAGAGAAAAAAAAAAAAAAGTACCCAGTTTCCAATGTATTAGTAATAGAAAAGACTGAGAAGTGTCCTCAAGAAGTGTTCAGGAAAACAGTTCTCTCCACAGTATGCTATCTGACATGAAGAGGTGAAAACAATGAATGCCCAAATGTTTATAGCACAGTTCTCTCCTCTAAGTATACAGATAAAATTAAATTGTTTTTTAAAGGACCCTTATTATAGTGGTCACAAAGAACAGTCTATTGCTTTGTTATTAGCAAGGAAAAAAAAAAAAAAGAACAGTAGAAAATAAGTAAGATAGTGAAGATAATAATAAAATGGCTTTGAAAGAACTAAATCCGGAAAATTATTAATTCAATACATCAAACTCCCAAATTTTCATAAAATGTACATCTGCTTCAGCAAACAAAGGGAATTTAATTCTTGTCATGCCATTTTTCTATTGTTCTTAGCACTGCTTTTTATGTATTTTGACAATAAATCTGAGAGTACCCACATGTAGGTTTTATTTTGCATATGTTGTTAATGGGAAATTAAGCTATAGTACACACTGAAGAGGCGTACAAGTTAACTAATGTATTGTCATTTTGCAGAGTAGTCTGCAAGCGTAAAGACATGACATTCCCAGTAGAAACTAGTGTCTATAGAGTGCTGCACATCATAAAGTCATGAAGAGCACAGGTGACAGAATATTGAGAGGTAGTTAAAAGGATACCTATCTAAACAGTGTAATTGGTAGTTTGCCTGCAATACTCTTTGATGTCAAATTTGGAAGATCCCCTAAACTGTGGTTTCTCAGATGTCTATGCATAGTTTTATCTAACTAGCTTAGCTTTCTGAAACAATATTTGTAAAATACACTGACAGAGTAGAATAAAGCACACTATGATCTTCATATTGTTTGTGTCTTTTCAGGGCAAACAGTTCTTTTGGGGGAAACAGATACAATAATTTTATTTATTTTATGATATATAATTCTTGGGGTCCATTGGTGCAAGTGCTACTCATGACTTTTCCCTCTTTGGAACACAGGAAACAGTGATCAGTCATCCAAAAAAGTCTCATACCGATGTTTCTTTGCACTTATTTATGAATCTGACTATATATCAGTATCATTAGATACTTCTTTTACATATCCAACTGACCTGGAAAGCAGCAGCTAGCATAAACAAGTTGACTTCCTCCCGGCTGCCCCACCATGACCTTTTTAATAGAATGTAGTAAACAAAAGTTGTAGCAACTACAGAGCAATCTGGAAAAGCAAAACCAACACACATCATTCCCCCCTCCTCCAAGGACATACTTGCTACATTCATCACAATAACTGAATAATTACTCTCATACATCTTTCTTATTTTACTCTGTCTTATCTCCATTGCATAGGTTGTTTTCTCTGTGTGATGTAGGCTGTTTGCCAGGATCGAGTTTTCTGTTCAGATGCTCTGATGTAACAATATCACAGCTCAAGATCTTGAAGCCATATTTTACTGGTTTTCTTAAGCTATGTTTTTTAAAAGATTACTTTCTAAAAGGGACTCACTATTCATTAGCAGTTAAGTCAGCTCCAGGAAACAGATGAATTATCAGTTTGAGTTCATGAATTCTTACAATACGTGCTACTTTTAACCAAGTATTATAATACAAAGCTATTCCATGATTTTTATATTTTCTTTCATTTAAACTAGTTGTCTTGCAGATACTTATGAGAGAAAATATATGGCAGTATATACAAGCATAAACATTTCCAGTTGATGTCTGCTTCTGTAAAGGTTATCCTCTTGCCAAGTTAATTCTTTTTACAAAGAACTTACATACATGCGTACATAATAATCTTTCATGGAATTATAGAACAGCTTGAGTTGGAAGGGACCTTAGAGATCATCTAATTCCAACCCCCTGCCATGGCCAGGGACACCTCCCACTAGACCAGGTTGCTCAGAGACCCATCCATCCTGGTCTTAAAACGCTTCCAGGGATGAGGCATCCACAACTTCTATGGGGAACCCATTCCAGTGCCTCATCACCCTTATAATAAAGAACTTCTTCCTAATGTCCAATCTAAATCTACCCTTCTCTGTCCCCTGTCCTACCACTACATGCCCTTGTAAACAGTCCCTCCCCAGCTTTCCTGTAGGTGCCCTTCAGATACTGGAAGACCACTAGAAAGTCTCCCAGGAGCCTTCTCTTCCCCAGGCTGAACAGACCCAACTCCCTCAGCTTGTGCTCATATGATAGGTGCTCCAGCCCTCTGATCATCTTTCTGGCCCTCCTCTGGACCGTCTCCAACAGATCCATGTCCTTCTTGTGTTGGGGGCTCCAGAGCTGGATGCAGTAACTCTAGGTGGGGTCTCACAAGAGAAGAGTAGAGGGGCAGAATCACTTCCCTTGACCTGCTGGCAATGCATCTTTTGATGCAGGATACCGTTGGCTTTTTGAGCTGCCAGCACACACTGACAGCTCATGTTAAGAGCTTCATTGACCAGCACCGCCAAGTCCTTCTTTTCAGGGTCCTTCCCTGAAAGGCTGCTCTCAATTTATCTATAGATACACACTCATATGTACTATACTATCTGTCTGCTTCTGTGGCTAGAGGTAAATATGTCTGGTAGGTGGTCCTTTACTCAAAGGCAGCAAATAAGAGGGCCTTGTGTCTTTTCTGCAAGGGAAAAGAAAACAGCATTATCTGTAGTTTTATATATGCTGCTGTCCTGTAATAGTGCGAGTACAATAGCATAAAAGCAAATTTGTTTTCAGGATGCAAAACTTTCTGTAATTTAACTTTTCCTGAATAATTACTTTTAATCAGAAAAGACAGAGACAAAATTCTTTGGCTACTTGTTCAGCTCAGTATCCAATAACCTGTTTCAAATAAAGCTTTATTAGGCAAGCCTAATAATGTTTTGCACCTTGCCAAGGTAGCAAGTCTCTACACTGCGGGGAAAAAAGAAACTCAAAGACTAGTAGGGAACAAATTTATATGGTGATTCTTGTCAAACAAGTACTATGTACACTGCAAGTGTGTCACTTGCTAGAATGTCTATCATAAATACCTCAATACATGTTTTTATGTATTGCCTCTTAAGCCAGTCTTTCTCTCTCTGAAGGCTGGTTTCTGAAATATTTCTGTCTTTTCTGACCTGCTTTGCCTGGAATAGAAAATGCTTCCATTTCTGCTTGTTTACTATATAGGTTCCTGCAGACTTTCCTAGATTCATTTTGATTGTTGCATTTAATTTCAGGAAGGCTTTAATTCTTGTGAGATGGTCTTACTTTTCAGTCAATCCCAGTTACAGTCATCTAATCATTCACCTCAGTGCCAACAGTCCATCAGGTCTGTAACAACAGAACAATGACACAAAAAAATGGAAATCCATATTATGAAAGAGGTCCTAAATCAGCCCTTACTGATTAATCCCCCCTTTATTCACAAAGCCTAACTCATCCTGACTGAATCAATCAAAAAGCTATTACCTTCATACTTGCAAGTGTTACTTTCAAAATCAATAAAAACTGAGTTCATTTTTAAGATGCAATATATTACCAAAATAAAAGTTCCCATTTACTTGGGCTAGTGATTTATCAAAAACTGTTGTAATTGGTAAAACCCTGTTTGTTAGCCCTCTATATTTTTTAGTGTTTTGTAATTTTCAACTTTGTCCAATTATTTTTTTTCAGTTTCAATTATTTCAATAGCTGGATGACTGTTAGTTTTGTGAATGTTTTTGTTTGGGTTTTTTTCAGCTTCTGTGTATGAGTTTTCTTTATGGTTTCGCAGAAATTCTTTATGCCTTTTATACCATGCTTTCATTCTGTTTTTTATAAAGGTCACAGTAAAAATGGTCCAAATTTGAAGACTGATCTACATGTAAAGTCAGGACCCAAGGTGGCAAAACAAGAAATACTCCAGGAACAAAAAAAAATTGGGCAAAAGAAAGCCCTCGCAAAATATATAGGAATGCACACAGCCTTGGAAACAAGCAGGAAGAACTAAAGCTTCAAGGGCATATGCTGAACTGTGACATTATTGATGCTGCTAGAACTGAGATGTGACGGGACAGTTCAAATAACTGAATTGCCTCAGTTAATTGATACGGGCTTTTTAAGGGCAGGCAAGGACTAAGTGGGAGAGTATGCCCTTTATGTCAAGAAGCAGCTTGGAGATACGTAGCTCTTGTATAAAGCAGAGAATAGTCTGGTTGAGAGCTTGTGGTCACGTGGAATTAGAGGAGAGGTCACTGAGCAAGACGTTGTGGTGAGAAATTGTTCCAGATCACCTGATCAGAGTCAGGAAACCAGCAAACCCATCTTTAAATAACTAGAGAATTTTTCTGTATCACTAGACCCTGGCTTTTACAGAGGAGTTTACACGTCAAAAATATTTAAAGAAATAATAAAAATCAAACAAACCAAAACCAAACTACATACACAAAAAATGTTTAGAAGTTATCTTTACATAAGTTGAAAATTATGTTTGTATTTTTTCTTTGCAGAAATCCCATTTATTTTTTTCTAGACTTGTTACTAACAAAAACAGATGGTGAAATCCAAGAACTTCCTGAGGATAAGCTTTATGTTTTGACCAGGTTTAATCTAAGTTCAGGATTCTAACTGTTTTATCCTTAACTCATTAGTCACATAAAAAAAAAAAAAAAA
>VWZY01012439.1:132836-177290 GCA_013399075.1 Chloroceryle aenea
AAAAAATACCCCAAAACTAAAAAAAGAAAAAAAAAAACAAACCAAAACACCAAAACTGTTTCCGTACAACCAAGTCAAAAGTGATTAGGGGCACATGGGCTTTATGAAACAATAAAATGGAGACCCTTACTCAGCGTAAAGTTTGGTCAGAATTTGAGAGGAATATGTGTAGTATGTTTATGGAATAAATATATATTTTCCCCAAGGGAGCAGTTACTGTAAATTACAGTCTTGTGTGTATTCATGTCCGAACCAGCTTATGAATCACCTAACAGCTTTCAACTAGCAAACAGTCCTTTTATGTCAGGCAATGGAGTTCTTTCCAGCATAGTAAACCTAAGCTTTTTTGTTTTAAAGAGACACATCCAATATCCTTGTTGAGTATATATATTCAATATATGGTGAATTCACATTATAGTGAATACACAAGATCAAATCTATCTGCTTATATTGCACAAGGGTAGAGAAGGGCTACTATGGGTAAACAGTATCTGTCTCTTTTACTCTGAAACACTTGAAGGGTAAGTGAAATAAATTCTTGTGACCAAAGCTTTGAAATATGGCAGACTGTTGTAGAACCTGAATTTCAGGCTCATCAGGAATGGATTTATGAGTGTTGTCATCTCCTGCTTCATCACTGGCACGCATCAATGTTGTTTTTCACCTGCTGCTGCTGCAGGTGTTCGGAAATTAATTTCAAGTTCTAGGTTTGCAATTGTCTATCCCTACTGCTATTGCTCCGGTGAGGATGGCATTTTTAATTCCCTATACACAACTGGAAGGAAACTGGACACCTTACATCTGTTTCTGCATTTATTCTAAATTTCATTAGTAGCACTGAGCAGAGCATTCCCTACAGATTTACCTGTGCACTAGAGGAATCTATGTTCACATCTGTGTTCATACATGCTCAAGGCAGCAAAAATACAGGCAGCACATTTTGAAGTTTTGTTTTGGTTGTGGTTTTTGTTATTATTTTTAACTAGAGAGTGTAGAATTTATTGAAGTTATTCATGCATCCTTTGGAAAGCTACCTTGTAAACTGAAACAAGATTCTTCTAAGCTTCCTAGACGACTTCTTAGCAGATACTCAATTTCATTGCAATTTAGTCATATCAAACATCAGCTGGCTTTTTCATGGATTCTAAGAGGCACAAATTCAAGTGAAACAGTCTTCACTAACATTATTGCTAACCTTTACTTTTCTTTCTGAGAAAAAAGGAAGTCACTTTCCAGATAAATTGAAACTTGTTTTTTCTAAGCATCCTGATACTAATTTGAAGGCATCTGGGTCTAGTCTTCTTAGAGCTTTAGTCTAAAAACATAGAAAGTCTGGCTATATTTATTAATTAGTATTTACTAAAGTAATCTACATGTCTACCTTCTACTCCTTGATCAGAAATGTCTCACATTGCATAACTTCAAGAATGATTTCAAAGAGTGTTTATCTGAAGATTTTACAGAGGCGGGAGAAGGAAGGATAGACAGGGAGGGATTTTTAGAAGAGACTTGTGGCTGAGGATTTACTTTTCTTAAGACGGGTTCTATATTTATAATTAACGTCAGGAATGCTTCTGGATGTTTCAGAAGATAACAGTGCTCTTTGCTAAATTGAAATAAGAACAATTTATACACCATTTTTTTCCTGTGCGTCTGGTTTTGTTTTTTTTTTTCTTTATGTGTCTACTGGTTTAACACAAATATTTATGTAGGTTTGAAAAGTTTGTAATATTTCCATTCAAGAAAGACTACTTTATTTATTTATTTTGCACAAGGTCTACAACCGAGATTTTTTTGCCGTCTTTCCCAGTTTCTTGTTTATTATGTCTGTTTTAGAACTCCTACTACATTTTTGTCAGTCAGCATTTTGCAACACACAGAGGAAATATATAAAGCTATATGATTACATTATACAGTCATAAACATGTATGTCACCTATGAAAGAGGAAACAGATAAAAAAAGGAACTGCTTCAGAGAACAATCTTGTTTCCCTATTTGCGTATCTACCTATTTCTGGGAAAATGTTTTAATCTAAGAAAATAATTAGAGATAGGCTGTATAAAACCTGTTTTTATTCTGGGGTTCTTTTGAAAGATAACAACATAGCAGAAATTCTCCCGAGAGAAATTAAACTGTTGCTGAGGTTTATTTTATTAAGTAGAGGTAACATTGTCATGTTTTCTTTCCCATCTCAATCCTGTGCTGGTTAACACTAGTTTTTAAAATAGTAGGTCCTGGTACAGTATAGTGATGCTGTCTCAACAGAGACTGATCATTCTTTTGCAATTATTTTGTTTATTTTCAGAAACATTATTTTAATAATAATAATTTCTAATTATCATCCAATAATATTTTCTATTATCAAAGTTACACTGCATTTGCCATCTATAAAACAGATTAAAATTTGTGTTAAAGAAACAGCAAAATCTTGGTCACTTTATTTTTTAAAAAATGATTTTTGGACACAAAATCACTTTGGCCACTTCTGTTGAGAAGTGTCTGAGTTTCCTGGCTCTGCATAGGTATAAACCTGTGCAGAGTAATTAAGGAATATGCAGCAACTAGATGTATTCTTAAATAGTCATAAGTTTCTAGCAATGAATTAGAAGAAGCAAAACCACACATTTGGTTTGTGCATATGGGATTTTAGCCAAAGTAAATGAAACAGAGTTTTAATTCACTTGGGTTCAAATTAATTTAGGCTTGTCATACTGAACAAAAGAAAACCATCACCCATAAAAGAGCAGTCAGGCATGATATTAAACAGCTGAACTTGTCAAAATAATCAGCATGTAGTTATGAAGTTGCATTCAGTACATCACTGCTTAACAGTTATTGCTATTGTGATTGATTTTTACATGCTTTCAACAAATTGATGTAGTGTGTAGGGTTTTGTTTTTTTTTTTCTTTCTTTATTTGTACAATAATCATGGAAGTCAGTCTATACTTATCTTTTGTCCACTGAGCTAGAGTATTGTTAGCTGTTTCATATTTGTCCTGACTAAAGAGTTCCCTTATGTACCGAAAAGCACACTGATAGAAAGTTGTCCTTTTGTTTTGATAGTTATGGCCAGTAGATAAGGTATTTACAACCACTTTTTCTGAGCTTTGCATTTGCTTATCATAAAGCCATATTACTTTGCTGCATTTTCCAATTGACTGAAAGTGTGTCTTATGTGTGCATGTGCAATTCAAAATGAACACTTTATCCTAGGTAGATATAGGAAAAATAGGTTTATTACTATGCTTTTTTTAATCTCAGTGCCCTGTCGAAACCTTAACATTATGGGTTTTTTTTTAGTATCATACCAAGAATTTCATAAGCAGGCAACTGTTATTAATGTTACTTTATGAATGGTAAACAGCTTCACTACAGTTCCAAACCATGTCTTTTCCCATCAATACTGTTTACAGTATGTTGTACTCTGCCTCATCAGAAGAAAGGAGGGCAGCTTATGAAATGTTAATAAGCAACTCATTTATAGATAGGAAGTTGGTAATCTCTGAATATTAATTGGAATAATTCTAATGGAATAGTCATAAACCAGACAGCAATAGAAGACTCCTTCCTCTGATTGTTGAATAGCGCATTATTTTTGGACTATAAATTATTTACATGGAGTTGCTGCTTAGAGACAGGAACCTTTTATCTTTCAGCCCTTGTTTTAAATCCAATCAACAAAATGACATCTAACTTCACATTTCCCCTAGAGCTTGACAGTCATGAAAGCACAGCCATTTTTAGGCAGATGTTTGCCGTTGATAAGATGCATTAAAGCATGGACCATTAGCTGAACTGTAGTGTAAGTCGTCAAAGATTCAGGTTGTTTAACAAATTGGTATCTATGCAGAAAACAAAAGACAGAGAAAGTCTACGGAATGCTGCAGCAGTTCTTACTGACTGGCTTTGAGATCAACTAGAAGTGCTAAATTGGGCAGAGTATGAACAGAATGACAATGGGGCATGTTTCAAAACCAGCTTGAAACTGAATGAAATAAATGATTTATTAAAGTAATATATGCCCTCACTACAACTCCCAAATACGCTGAAGCAGATTTTCTTCTGCCTGGTCTTATCTATTTCTAGGCTCATCTATTTCCATCATATTTAAATGAATTCAAGTCTAACTAGCTTTGCAGAAAAACCCATCCTAAAACTATCCTGTGATTATATGTGAGTGCTCCATGCAGTTTAAGATGACACAGGAGGAACTGTATTACCCCTCAGAGGAGTCTGAACTAAAGAAAAATACTGCAAATGGAAAGCTGAATATTAACAACTAAATAACTGGATGGAGGAGAAACAAAAGGGAACAGAGGGCATGGAAAAGTTCAAAAAATAAATAGTAAGTGAAAACTCATTTTAAGGTAGCTAAAAGGTGTGGTAAGACTCTACAGAAGATCTAAAGGAAAAAAAGAGGAATAAGAAGTAAATGCTTGTAAATATTTAATAGGGCAAGACAGACAAGGAAAAAAAAACCAAAACACTGGGATAAAACTGAAAGACAAAATATGCCCAAGGAAGGAAGTCAGGAATGATGTTGAAAAGAGAAACTGTACAAGAGAGGTAGGCAAAAAAAGGAATAGTTAATGTTACTGTGTGTGCACTTGCTTACAGAGATGAGAAATTTCGTAATATCATGCAGGCTGTGCATATCACCTGTACATGTCACTTCATGACATCAGCTATGACTGTATATAATGTAAGTTTTAAATGTCCTCATCCCATTGCCTGATAGAGCTCAAAGATAAATTTATTCTGCCAAATGTTTTGACAGATCGAGTTATTTTCCTATCCTGGAATTTTTATATTGGCAATCCTCCAGTATAGTTCCAAGTTCATATGTGTATGTAAATAAATATTTTCAATGAGAACTTGCCTTTGTAAAGAATGGGACTGGTTATGAGCTTTAAAGAAAAAACAAACAAACAAACAAAGAATTTGGACAGGGGATCAGATGGAAATTATTTCTTTACAATTGTAGACTAGTGTGGTCATTATGATAGTGATGCTAAGCTCACCAATATCAACCCAAAGTTTCCTGTTTATTACTGTAGATTTTGGATTGATAAATAACATATGTTATTTTTGGATTTTTCTTGTTTTATATTGTATAGTTTTTCTGATAGTTACCATTTTGCTATTAGAATCCATTATTGTGAATAAGGTGATGTATTACATGGGATAAACATTCATTAATGCTGACAGCATGAATTAAAAACACTTTCAATTTTACTGCTACTTTAAACAGGAGTAGAATGGGACCCATTAACCCTTATGCTATTGCAATTAAGACTTTCTCTACTGTAATAGGAGAATATTTTTAAAAGGACATACACTTACCATGTTGCTTTTTTCTAATGTAGATGCAAAAGAAACTAATTCCATGGTGTAAACATCAGCAGAAAAGCCAAGGCAGATATGGAGACAGGAACTAAGTTCAGTTCAGGGTTGCAGTGTCCTTTCCTTTTTTTTCCTCCCTGTCTTTTCAAATCTGTACTATTCCTACTGAATAGTAGGATGTATATACATTCCAAATGTATAAGTTTTACCCAAACCTATTTTCACCCCATTCCACTTTTTTTTTTTTTTTTACTACATGCTATTCTAAAGCTCCTTTAGCATGCCTCTAGCTGCCTGCCTGCCTCAATATCTTTTCCGAGGGAATTCTTCCTCAGTTAAAAAAGATACTCAGGTTTTATACCATTCATATCGTTCCAGTCCATAAAAGTTTATCGGTCACACAATGTAGTTAAAGATATCTGCTGTATTAGCTGATTCTGTCCTAGCTTCCAGAATTCTCTGAAATAGATTTTCACTGATGTCAAAGACAAAACTCTATTAACCTCAGTCATAGAACACTCCATTCTAAATAATTGTGTTAATAAGTAATTAAATGGTTGGGGAAAGTTTCCTATACATTTTAAAATATTTTTAATGTAATTTTCTAAGTCAAATAGCTCTCAAAAAAATGGTCACACTAGAAAGCTAATTCCTATCGCAAGCATCTTAAGGAAGTGCACAGAGGACCTTTCTGTCTGAACCATCATTCTTCTGGAAAATTTTAAAAGAAAATGAAGTAACATCAGATTCAGATGCAGAGTAATATAGTTGTGTATACAATTCATAAAAACTGCCTGGAAGCAGGTAATATTCAAGCCTATGTGTCAACATTAATTTTATTTGTATAAAAACACCTAAAGCAAACAAAACCCCCAAGCCTTACACAAGTTTTAGTATATTTTCCTACAGACTTCCAGATCAGTGAATGAGTAATTCATCGTGTAACTGACAAGGGCTGTGCACTAGAGGCTATGTATCAGGAATTAATTGTCACTTTGCAAGCAAACGAGATAACAGTCAAGCTTGCACAAAAATTACACTGTCTTAGAAGAATAAATGATTCCTTGGAAAGCATAAATGAACTTATAATCAGACAGCTAGACATTAGTGTGAAGAAATAAGATCCTTGAAACAGCTCTGTAGACTCAAAGAGAATTTTAATAAGATATTACAAGATTCAGTAACAGAAAATCAGCATTCAAAATAATGGAATCTGCCAGAGTGACCAGTCGTAAACCATGTGTGGGGATTCCTCACAACCTTTCATATTCCCTCCTTGAAATACATAACTGGAAAGAGAGTTATTTGCTTAGCTATGCTAGAGCAAGCCTATTTTCAAGTTTCCATTCATTGTCTCGAAAAGAAGAGCTTGGACAAACTTCTGAGTAAAAGAATACAAAATGTTTGAAGTTATATTGATAAAGACCAAAACTGACATAATGAGGGTTTCATGTTCCATGAAGCAAGTTTTTAGTGTGGGATCTTACCTAAGAAAACAGACTGAGGTATCTTGTCCGTATACAAGTTTTTGATATATGATATTGACCATCAGTCTAAGTTGCCTAACACATGGAATACTGGTAGAAAAAAAAAAGGCAGGAAAAAGGAATCCTAAATTGGGAGATTTTAGTTTCTATATACTAATAGGGGCTTACTAGCTACAGACAGGTAACTTAACTTGGATATGCAATTTAAGAAAAGCAGAAAAATACTGAGTGCTGTAAATTTTTCGTTGCACACTGAATTAGCGAGGAAGCAGTGATTAGTGAAGAAGATGGAAACTAATGTCCAAGCATGCTATAGATACATCTCTTAAGTCCAATATGAAAGAGGGCAAATCTGAAGCCACTTACATTGTGATAAGAAAGAGCAATATATTTAATTTGTGAAACAAAGGAAGTAGGCATTAATCCAACTATTAAGAAGTTCAGTGAACTGAAAGTTCAGCAATTCGGCTGTTTTTTTAAAGACAATTCCACAAGAAACAGGATCATTGCAAGTGCAGGTCTGCTCAGTTAAGAGAGCTTAATGACATTTTTTTTCATACTGTTAGCCCCCACCTCCCAAACCAAAACCCAAAATATAAAAAAATGGAGAAGGAAGGCCAAAGGGGCAAACTTGATGCTTGCAGAGTAAGTTTCATAGGTCATCTTTTGATCAAAAAGGTTAAGGAGCAATAAAGGTAATTTTGAATATGAATATGTAAAATATTGCTGACACTAGTTCGAATACATGCCATTTGAATAGTAATGCTGCAAAAAGAAGGGATTAAAGCACCACAAACTGTATAACTCATTTTTGTTGAACATAATGACTGAAGAAGCTTTGCTTGCCCAAAAATAAAAATAAATTAAACAAAAAAATTTGGACATTTACCTTTTCCTCCATAAGAATTCTAGGTAGTTGAAGCAGCTGTAGACAAAGCAAAAATTGCCCCTGAGTTTTGGCTAGTTATGTGCTTCAAGAAAGTGCTTAGCAAAAAGCAAATACATTCTAATCAAAGAAGGTGGTATTTTCACAAGTCATTTAGATGCCTGTAATGAACAGTGGGTCTTTGTAGACTATTTTTTGCTTTTATATGAGTATAAACTGAATTTGAGAAAACATATTCAATGTATTTTTTACTGCAATTTATAGATAAATCTATCTCTTGCATAAAAAGTGTGCAGTTTTGGACCTATGGCCAAAATACATCAATTATTCTTTCTAATTCAATTTTGCAAGTGAAAGCAAAGCATGGAGCTGGCAATTAAAATCACTCAAATATACATAACCAAAAATAAAATTAGCTATCTAGTTTGTTTTCATTGTCATAAGTGAATCATATATTGCATGGATACTTAAAAAAAAAAGGCTTCAGAAATTCCATTTTAATAATCTAAACTGCTTTTTATACTGTTTTTATGTTTTCATGTTGGATTTTGTAAAAGCTAATAATAAGGCCCTTTTTAAAGGGATATTTACCGAAAGAGATTAACTTAATCCTGTTTTCCTGTTTTAAATACTCAAAACACATTTAAAGCTTAGGTGTTTAAAGTTGTAAAATCTACAACTGAATGTTGCGTTTTTAAAACCCTACAAATAAAAATTTTCTGTCATGTTAATTTATACCAGTCGCATAGAAACATTTTGTTCTTAACTTGCCCAGGCTTCCCAGCTGTAAAAGATTAATGTCTGCCTCATGTAGTGTGTACAATAAAATTCCCAAATATAAATAGCTAACCCTCCAGTTCTTTACATTCCAAAACATACTGCAAATACATAAAACTAGTAGAAGGAATTTACTTAATGCAATAAAAATACGTTATTTTTGCAGTAACTTTAAGTAAGTCTTAACTGTGGTTATGACCACTTAATTACTGATAATGAATATTTCTGCATTCGAAATACATTATTGTGCTAAAGGAATACTCAGACTACATGTAAATAGTGTGACTGACCTTGCTTTGTAAGCTTATGTCTAAATAGTAGTAGTTGGACAGTGTCTCAGTTTCATATAATGGAAAATGTTCTGTAACCTGAAAATAAGTTTTTCTTGCCTCCCAAACCCTTATTTGATGACAGTACGTGATAAGGAAAGAGCTCAGTTGTGTCACCAAGTCTTTCTGTCTAGATGAAAGGGAGAAGAAAGAAGAAACATGAGGGGAAATCAGGGTATGCCATGGAATTCACTTCTGATGCAGTTCAAATATTGATACAGTGAAATGTCAGTTCTGCTCCTTATACACAGACTTCACTTAGCATATCTGACACCTACATGTGGCTGGCAAATATGACATGAGACCTACAGGTATCACAGAACAGCAACAGTTGGAGGCCATGCAGGATAGACCTTGCCATTTCAAATGCCACCAAATCGATACCTGCAGTCAGGTGAATTGAGCCCCTTGTCAGCACACTAGTATTGTTTAGGGAACCAGATAGTCAGATGTCAATGTCTGGTTTTACAGTGACACAAATAGGTCTGTAGACTTTGTTGATTGTATTTACTGGATCTTCACTGGCTGAAGTGATAGTTTATATTCCTGGCTTATAGATAAACACATCTGTAACAAATGAATTTTTAGATAGATCTGAATTATTACATAAGTGAATTTCCTCATGTGTATGATGGAATGAAGATTATCGCTGTAGCCAAGGAAGGTATTGGTTTCTCATGTTAGCCTTTATCATTTGTTCTGTGCTGAAGCATAAGGTTTCTTTTCAAAAGTTGAAGAGTTTTAGAAATTCTCAGTGGCACCCAAAATATTTTAGACAAAGTTGAGCATCTTGAAAAATTCTGATTTCTGATCTGGGAATGTGACTGGTTCTGTGGCAAGGAACTGGAAGATGCAGGTAAATAGTTCCTTTCATCTCATCCTTCCTCTCACTTTGCCTAGACAACAAACAGAAAATTGTTGTATATTAATTGTCAGCAATTATTTGATTTGGTGATTTGTTCTTTTGTTTGTTGGTTGGTTGTTCTTTTTTTAAAATTATGTAGTGACCTAAGCAATGTTTGTCATGGTTTAAGCCCACCCATCTGCCAGCAAAGCACCATGCAGCCACTTGCTTCTACATACCCCCCTCCAGGGGGATGGGGAGGAGAAGATACAACAAAAGGCTTGAAGGTTGAGACAGGACAGGGAGGGCACACTCCCCAGTTATGGTGATGGATAAAAGACAGACACATCTTGGGAAGAAAAATCAAATTAATTTAAACAAAAATACCACCATCAATTTATATACCCACAAGTTATTTAAATATATTGAGATTATTATTAAAAGAAAGAAAATATGAGAATGATTTTGGATTTTTTTCCTGGTTTATAATAATTTTCATAAGGAAAATCTTGAAATTCATCTTCAGTTCTTGACTTTGTAAGAAATAATGATGAGAGAAAGGAACAAGACATGTCTGAGGGGAAAATAATGTTTACTAGTAAAGACGGTTGACCAATGCAATAAAGGGAAGATTAAGTCTTCAACACTGTGGGATTGGGAAGTCATGAGTAAATGCCATTCTGCATTGTATGCTTGATTCATATCAAAGTTAGTGGGTTTATTCAAAGCTCAAGTGTTTGAGTCTTAAGACTGGTTAAAAATTTTTTTAAACTAGAAATGTATGCAATGTGGTGCCATAATTATTGGTTGTCAAAACTGCAAAAATGGCAGTGTGATATAACTTCTCCCAAGAGATATGCTCTCTCTTGTTTTATTGGAGTTTACTCAGTGTTGTTGGCTTATTATTCAAGAACCTTCTTTTTCCTATTGATAAATCATTCCAATTTCTTAAATTTTAAGTTGCATAGTTAATTCTGAGGTCAGTGATCCTTGAGTTGCAGCTCACTCATATAGCTTTCTATATTTAGTGCAGGAACCAAAAATGTAGAGCATGAAAGTTTAATCTAAAATCCTAGGCAAAAGGAATAAGTAAAAGGGCTATTTGAGCTCTGAGTTAGTACTACTTTTTTCCAAAATCTATTTAAAATGTAATATATAGACCACCATCCCCATCAAGAAAGCATATCACAGCACTTTACAAAATGAAGTTCATATCTGCAGTACCTCTGAAAATTTTGTAGTAATTATCTTTCTGGCATTTTCAAAGTTGAGTATTGTTTTGCCTATAATTACCATAATAAGTAAATTTTTCAAGGTCTGTCTTTTCCACTTTCTCTTTAAAGTAATAATATTAGAAATAATTAGAGTGTCGACCCTCAACCCCCCACCCACTTCATGGTTATTTTATTTTGTAACAGTTCACCTATTTGAAGACTACCATAAAAAAAAAAAAGTACTTTGCTCAAACACCACTACTCTCATTTCCCACCCTTCTAACATACACTTGTCTTTGGCCTTACAATTTGTCTCACTCATGTGGGTGGGCCAGAATGAGTGTCTGTCAGAACTACTGGCCTCTCAACTTCTTGCAAGTCTGCAAAAATGCACAATTCTGACTTGAAAATTGTTGAAAAAATAGAAGGCGAAAAAGGTAGCAGGACTACACTGATAAAAATACTTAAGCTTATAAAAATAATTTAAAGTAGGTGGAGCTGTGTGCGCCTCACTGGTCACTGAAAAACATTTGAAATCATAAATCTTGGAAACAGTCATTGAAAATCCGAAGAGCAGGCTACTTTACAAGGCAACACCTGTGTATTCAGCAAGCATGAAAGATTCAATTTGATGACATAAAAAGCACAATGAGGATGACACATGGGGGATGCCCTTGGGAGTTCTCTATTTGGAGACAAGGGAACAGAGTTTTCATTAAAGTTAACACACAGTGAACTGCACACTACAAAAAAAAACAGTAACTGAGCTCTGACACACAGCTAGAAGTTTCTTTTTGCTAAAGTTACTACATGGAACTGTTTAATTTTTTAAAGGTTCTCCTGCTTTTAAAATAATTAAGGAAAGAGGTAAATAAAAGAGAGGGGAAACTCCAGGTTTATGGTGCTGGTCACATTCTTGAATGATCTTGTAAAGTTTTTTAGGTAATTTCTCATTCATACACTATATCACCTGATAAGTTTGAACAGAACTGAATTGTAAAGGCCTCTAAAATTATAAATTATTTTTCTTTTTTTTTTTTTCCTTGAACATGCTATTTCTTTTCTATCTTTGTTTTTCCAAAAGAAAATAGCTTTTGTGGAAAAGAAAGAAACCAATTCTTTAGGTAATATTTTTTCTATCATATTTTACTTTGCACAGACAACTATGAAGAACAGTTTCATGTCACTTTTTCTGTCGAATTTCCAAATCATATTTAGTTTATTACAGTTAACTGACTACAACAGAACCCCTGAAGAATAGAACTGATGGTACTGATATGATAAATTATTTTAGCAATTGCTAGTCTAAGAGCTAGAACGTTTATCAGCAACTAAAATTCTACCCTTTTTTCCCTTCTTCTTTATCATTTTAGTCATGATGGACTATGCGTAACTTTAATGTTTTATTGATTCACAGTTTTCAATTTCCTCTGGCCACCAAAGAGTGAATGCATGCCAAAAGAGTCAAACTAAAAGGAATATACCACTTTCCTGTACTATTACTACATGTATTTTATGCATTCCTGATGTCCTAACTACGTATCTAGTTAGCTTAATCAGGCAGTTTCAGCATGCAGTACATAAACACAATGAGACAGATACTAAGTTATTAAAATCAATGCATCTAAATACTCTGTACAGGCAATAATATTTTTGTTCATTTTTTATTCAAAGTATGAAATTACTGGAAAACAGTTGCATTTCTTGTGTTATGCAGAAGATCTTACAGAAATAGTCTTGTTGGTTTCACTAAGATCCAGAGCAGAACCATTGGGAATATATGAACAAGTACTGTGTTTGTGTAATATGTATTCTGAACCTAATAGAAAGTTTTATTGGGTATTATACCATCTGTCAGTTCCTATTTATCCATGCAAGTGTTAAAGGGAAATTATTCACTTCCATGTTAAAACTATTGGGAATTTCTAGTTGGAAAATAAGTAGATATTTTGTTGTTTATTTGTTTGCTTATGTTTTTTTTTATAAAGTACATCAAAACAGAATATCATAGTATTTTATTTTAAATTACAGTGATTTGGTGTTCCAGCACAAAATAAATATCTGAAAGTTCCCCTTCTTATTCACTGTGATGCAACATAAAAACAAAAGTAAACACAGTGATTGATTTTGACTGATGTACTCTAATTTTTTTGTACTTTATCTGATAGCACAACTTGTGGCATACAGATCAATTAGCCCTTAGAAGAAGTTTCAGCTTTATTGTGGCCTACAAATGCACTATATCATAAAACTCACTATGGCTATCCTGGTTCAGACTGAAAAGTTTGTGAAGTCCCATATCTCATCTCCAGTGTTAACAAAAATGAATACCTAAAGAAGAGCAAGAAGTAAAATACATTTCCTTAACAAATATTCAATTTCAGTGTAATATTTACACATTCAATAATCATTAGATTCCATTAACTGGTCAAGTTTTCCCTCTAAATCCATGTAACTTCTAGCGTTCTTTGCATCATATATCTAGTAGCTCTACAGTTCTATGCTTCATTCCACAGTGTGCCTTTTGTTTTTTATGAAAATGGCTCATTTGATGTTCCTGATTCTTTCTCTGAAATAGATGATATATAGTGAGTTTCAAGCCACCATCTCTTATGTCAGTCATTTTTTAAATCTCTACTGTATTACCTCCCCTGACAGTACTTTTTCCTTAGTGAAAATTAAGTAATTGTTCACAGTACAATATTATTTGTATAGATTTGATTATGCTACTACTCTCTCCACATCTCTTATGTTTCTTTTTATTTATTTATTATTATTATTATTAATTTTCTTTTTGAGTAGGAGCGACCAGAATTGCATGCAGGGATAAATGGATGATTTATGAATTTTGAAGAGGTGAACAGTGTTTTCTAAAGCTCTTTGTACCATTTTTTGTTTCTTTCCTAATAATTTCTAGTATTTGGCATATATTTTTGATTTATACAACTTATTGATCTGATATTTTGATGGAATTGCTCTCATATGCCTAATAGCCTAAATTGGTAACAGTCATATCAAAACCTAATGTCCTAGATATTAAGTTAGAATTCTTTTTTCCACATTATGAACCAATTTACATCTGCCTACATTAAATTCCACTGGTTGGCAAACCCCTTATAAGACACTTTTGCAGGCCATTACAGTTGAGCCTTGACCTTAATTGTATGAACAGTCCTTCATACTTCACTGCCCCTGTCCTTTTTAATGTATGTATTTATGAAGACGCTAAAAAACATAAACATAATTTAGGCTGGCAGGGTCTTCTAGAGGTCACCTGGTTCAACTGCCTGGTCAGAGAAGGTTTAAGTAGACAGAGTTGCTCAGGGTAGCATTCAGTAGAGTCTAGAATACCTACAAGGACAAAGACACCACAACCTCTCCAGGCAATCTGTGCCAGTATTTAACCACGCTCACAACAACTTTTTTTCCTTTGTATCTAGTCAAAACCACCTATGTTTCAACTTCTGTCCATAGCCTCTTCACCTATCACCATGCAACTCAGAGAAGAGTGCAGTTCCATTACCCCTGTATCATCTGATCAAGTAGTTGTAAAAAACAGTAAGGTCTTCCCTAAGTCTTCTTTTCTCTGAGCTGAAGTCTCCCATGGAATGTCATGTGATCCAGCTCTCTGACCATGCCTACTGAACCAGTACATCCATGTCCAAAGCTAGCTGCAGCAGCCTACATGTAGTCTTAAAAGTGCCAAAGAAATTTGTATTAGTTTCCTGGATCTACAGATATTCTCACTCATACATCTAAGGATGCATTTGGCCTTCTTTGTTGCGAGGGTGTGCTGTCAGCTCATGTTCAGCTTGTCCACTAGGACCTCCAAGTCCTTTTCTGTAAAGCTATCTCCTAGAGCCTTCCACATGCTTGGATGGGGCTTTGAGCAACTTGAACAGAACAGTTTCATGATGAGACTTTACATGAGGTTATTCCATTCTGTTCGGAAGTACTTGCACTCACTCTTGTTGAACTCCACAAGGCTACCACCAATCCCATTCTCCTATTGAGGCCTTTCTGAATAGCAGCTCTTCCTTCCCAACAAATTTATGATGACTGGCTGAAGTTTGGTGTCAGAAATCTTGCTGGGAGTGCCCTCAATTCTGTCATCCAGGTCATTAATAAAGATATTAAGCAGTAATGGTTCCAGTATTGAGTCCTGAAGGACCCCACTAGTTAAGGGCCAACAGCTAGATTTTGCACCACAGGTCACAGTCCTTTAAGCCTGGCAGCCCAGACAATTTTCTGTCCATTTAATTTCCACTTATCCAGCCTGTAGCTCACCCATTTGATAATACGGAAGCTATGGGAGACTGCTATGGGAGACTGCTTTTTACAGTATCCACTGTACTCCCTTTGTCTGTAGTGGCAGTCACCTTCCCACAGAAAGCATTGAGGTTGCTCAGGCATGATTTGCTCTTGGTAAACCTATGCTGGCTGCTTCCAATTACCATGTCTTTAATGTATTTCAGAATGATTTCTCAGAGAATTTGGTCTGTAAGTTTCTCAGGGACCATGATGAAGATCCTTCTTGTTCTTCTTGAAGATGGGTGTGACACCTTTTTTTTCAGTCTTCAGGGCCTTCCACAAATTGCCGAAACCCCTCAATATTACAGAGATCAGCCTTGCAATAGCACCAGCATCTTAAACACCCTCAGATGCACCTTATCTGATTCCATGGATTTCTATACTTCCAGGCAGGTTACATTATCCCTTTTCTTCCAGTACTCTGGGTACTGCTCTTTGAAGAGACATCTATTGAGTTGGTAAGATGAGACTTCCATTTAAAAAATCACATTGACTTACCTCATGTAGGTGGATTTTTGTCCAGCTATCCACTTACTCTATTTTGTTTTCTGTTTTACATGGGCTGGATTGAAATCAGACTTACAGGATTCATGTTCTCAGATAATTGCAGAAGGTTTTGTTTTTTTTTTAAAAGTGGCATTACATTCCCATTTCGCAGGTATCAAGGGTGTTGTAGGTAACAGATTACATGTCGTTGTTATTTCAACCATATTATCTTTTAATTCTGTTAGATCTCTTAGCATCTGGTGCTGGCAGTTTATAAATCTGCCCTGAAAGTACTTCTTTTTCTCCAAAGCCAACTTTGATGTCTAGCTGAGGTATGAACAGATAATCCATCCTAGTATTTTTAACACCTTTTCTTATCTAATGTAAATATAGAATATTGCTACATGCAGACTACAGTTTCAACTGTGTTACATTTGCATTTTCAAAGCTGTCTATAAATGGTCCTGGTTGTTAACATAGCTGGACAATTCAATGATTGTAACTTAAAAAGCAATGAGATATTTCAACACTAATACATGCATGATCTCTAGGACTCTAGGATTTTTTTGGAATGTATCATGAGTTGTAACTAAAGGTTGTGACTATTTATTTATTGATTTTTACAACAATATTCTTCAGTGATAAAAATGGTCTATAATATATCAGCACTAGCACTCTTATATTAAATGAACACAACATAAACACATTAAATAAGGAAGAGAAGATCTGATAGCCTATCATAAAGAAGCAGGTTTAAATTGAATTCTGGAGAAATACATTCTAGCTCTAATTTGTTCTTCAGGTAGTACTTTCTATCTAATATAGAGCAGTTGATTCTGGCATAGACAGAAAAAAATGTGTCTGTTGTTGCTATTTAAGGACCGTAAGAATGAAAAAAAAAAAAAAAAAAAGTAAGAGAAGTGGCAGAAACACCACAAATGAACAGTACAAGTAGAACATTGTTCCCTATAATTTGATTCTCTTCCTAACACTTGCATGTTTACTGTCATGGAAACATTTATAATAACCCCATTTAAAATAACTAGAGAAGAACTACTAAAGAAGCTTGTCAAAACAATATTTGGATGCTCCTTGGAGAACTATGATCATGTGACTCTATAAAGCTTGAATGAGATCAGTTTGGGATAACTTGTAGTTGTCCAATGCACTCATAAAAGTTGTGTTTTATTAACTGAGCTTTATTGCTGACTGTATATGATGGAGAACTCAACAAGAGTCTTAATTTCCACTTCTTTGTACTAATATGGGAATCAAGAAGCATGGTATCTATATATCATGAGCAAACATCTTGCAATATATGTGCTATCTAATGCCTTTACCTATGAGTAAGATCAAAAAGGAAAAGGAATGGAAAAGAGAATGACTAGGAAGAAATTGTTCAGTATTTTATGTGCATATAACAGGCATTAATATAGTCTTTGTCATTACATAACTCAGCATTTGAAACAAGAAAATCATGGTTAGTCTTAACTCATTTATACAGCAGATTCAGAAATTACTGCTGCACAACTCCTCCCTTGAGTGTGTTAATCAGTAAGAACCAACAGTCATGCTCATTCTAGCATAATAAGTATTTGTGTATGTATGTTAATATGTGGAGGGTGAGCTTCAGCTGCAGAAGTACAAAGTATCTTCCCTCACACACTAAATAATCACGCCTGATCATTACATCATTGTTAGGAGAAAAGTATATTTAAAGCCATAAGAGGAAAAAAAAGGGACTAAAAATTTTTGAAAGGTTGAAGGAGTTCTTCAGTCACTTAACTTCTGCATTTAGGATAAAAATAGACAATGGACAGAGCACTGGGACAGGCTGCCCAGAGAGCTTGTGGAGTCTTCTTCTCTGGAGACTTTCAAAACTCACCTGGATGCATTCCTGTGTGGCATGCCCTAGGTGATCCTGCTCTGGCAGGGGGATTGGACTTGATGATCTCTAGATGTCCTCTGCAACCCCTACCATTCTATGATTCTATGAATGGCGTTTCATACAAGCAATCATCCTTTACTACCAACTCGCTCTAAATGAAAGTAATGTTTCCTTTTGTTTTGTGAAATGAGGCTTAACCAAAATCCAGCTAAGGGCTTTGGGTTGAAATTTTCAAGTAGGAAAATAATGCTTTTTGGGACCCTTGGAATATGCCTTTCTTGAAAGACAGGACTGAACATGAGCAAGAGTTCAGGGTCAGTGAGCCAGAGGGTTTCAGGATAAAAAATTATGTTCTTTGATGTTGATAGTATTGGAAAGGAATCCTGTATTATGGAGGTGTCTTCTCTGAATGTGGCCAAGATGAGTGGGTTGAGACCAGCTCTGCAGAGAAGGATGTGGATATACAGATGAATGAAAAACTAAATATGAGTAAGCAATGTGCAGTCTCAGTCCAGAAACCCAATCACATTCTGAGCTGTATCAAAAGAAGCATGGCCAGCAGATCGAGAGAGGTGATTATGCCTCTCTACCTGCTCTTGTGAGATTCAGTACAGTGTTCAGCTTTGAGCCCCGCATCATGAGATGGATATGGATATGTTGGAGTGAGTCCAAAGCAGGACCATGAAGTTGATCAGAGAGCAGGGGCACCTCTCCTATGAGAGGTTATTCGGCCTGGAGAAGAGAAGGCCTTTCCATACTTACAGGGAGCCTACAAAAAAGCAGGAGAAGGACTTTTTAAAAGGGCATGCAGTGATAGGATAAGAGGTAGTGACTTAAACTGTATTGAAATTAGATGTAAGGAAGAAATTTTTAACTGTGAGCAGGTTGCCTAGAGAGGCTGTGGATGCTCCATCCCCAGAAGTGTTCAAGGCCAGGTTAGATAGTGGTTGGAATTGGATGATCTTTAAGGTCCCTTCCAACTCAGAACTTTTATGATTCTATTTTATGAACTCTCATTTAAATTTTTGTAAGATCATTATTACACATATGCAGTAAGAAACTGAATTAAATCAATGGGGAAGCCTTAATTCTGTTTGACATTGCAGCTGTAACATTTAAATAAGGTTTCTAATGTGTAAAGTTATATGCAGTACCAGCTATAAGTGCAGGTGAAATACCTGACTGCTAACGCTGGAGAGAAGCTAGGCAGTAAAAATGCTAATTTGTAAATGTGAAATATGTATTAAACTCTGCAATAGTCTTGAAAAAATGATGAGTTGCCAAGAGTGATGCATTGAATTCTTTTAGCATTTTCCCAGGTAGTCTGGAAATCTTCCAGGAAAAAAAAATGGAATTAATTCCTATATATAAAAAATAGCCTAAAAATGTCTTTGCTTATGTATATTGCAACAACAGGTTCACTGCACTCTGCAGACGTGTTAAAAAACACAAGTTTCACTTGAAAGTGTTGACAATAAATTACATGGAGGCCCAGAACTGAATGTCATTGTTCACTGGGACTTTTCAAAATTAAAACTGTTTCCAAAATGAACTTTTCAGGTTTCAGATATGGGGTTTTGCCTTCTGGATTTTATGTTAAAAATACCATTTGATGTAGAACAGTTGTTATTCTACATAGAGACAAACTCAGTGGTTGGAGGCCACAGTAATGGAATAAAAAGAAAATTTGGTTTATTTTGCACTGTAGAATTGTATGATGTATACTGATGGAGGTGCCCTTGTCAAGAGTGTATTGTGTTTGAGATACAAAAATATTAGAATTCAGTCCTTGTTCCACCTGCAGATTAATTTTATTTTAAATTGGCCTCATCTCACTCATAAAAAATTATTATTGTAATGGTCTTATCCTATGCATTACATGTATATAATTTATTTCAGGCTATTAAGTGGATTTAAAGTATAATTAACTTTAAGTGAATTTGATAATTAAGATAACTTTAAAGGAAAATTACATTTTACAAATAGCATGATTTGCCACCATTGATTTCAGCAGTAGATAACATCCCATTTTCAGAGTTCTTAATTTTGGGTTTAGTTTTGGCACTAGAGTGCAGAACAGTTTTAGCTCCTTGGTTAGTGAAACCATTAGAGTTGTGTAAGAATTGAATAGGATCCAAAAAATGTAATGGAAAAAAGATTATGTGCTAATAAAGATATAGTATCATAATAGTCATGTCAAGCAGAGACATCGTCATTATCTATCAAGGAATGTTAAGCATTACATGTTAATAAACACAAACTCAGGTGCAGTAAGCTGTACTAAAGCATGCTTGGCTAAAATAGTCTCAGTAGAGACTTCAATCAGTCTTCGCTCTCCTGAGAGTAAGTCCTTTTCCAAACAGCATGAGCATATGTGTATAAAAAATGTTTTCTGAAGTGGTGATTGTGAAATGCAAGATGGTTGCTGCAATTGAGTCATTGTTCAACCTATGACATGAAATTGTGCTAATCATGAACCACTGGTGCTTCTGTGTGAATCATGTTTGCACAACACATTGGTGCTTCATTCTTTCATTTGACATATGACATGGAATATATTTCTGTGCTGGCACTATTAGAGCTGTTCAGGTAGGGGACTATCAATTGCATAAATGTTTTCCATAAAGTCAGACTGATGAAAACTTCTTTTTTTAATGCAAATGTCATTTGGAATAACACTGTAACACAGTGACTGAAAGATGCTGCTGAAATGTTAATTTGTTTGTTTGGGTTTAGGGCTAGAATAGTGATTTGGTGATGCTGTTTCATATCAGTCTGTCCCTCTGGTTTTCTCAGAAAAGGAAGGTATATAGGTAATATCTGGTCATGCTTCAGGAAATCCTACTTGCCACAATAGTGTCTAGGGAATTATTATTTGGTACTGTAAATGTGAAGACTTTTAGCTGCTCAACTTGATGCTGGGCTGAGGTGCCTTTATGTAGCCTCAGAATTTATGGGAACATAAACCTACCTTTATACCCCTTTATTCACTCAGGCATGCCAAGTGGAATAAGTCACTCTTGCTTCTCTGGTTCCCCCATATCTATTCTCTCTATGTTAGAATCCAGTCTATATGTGCTACAACAGAAGAAAATATAGTAAAGAAGTGAAATACTTCTGTCTGTTTCTCACAGCTATTAAGAATAGCCCAGGATATTTGACGGTGGCCTGGATTATTCATAGTGTCTTCCTGTGCACATAGTTTGGAAGTTCTGGCCTTTTGCACTTAAGGTTTTTCTATATGTGTGTGTATTTATATATATGTGCTCTACGAAAGAGCTGTATAAATGTGTAGCTGTGCCTAGCAGAGGTGATGTCTGAACTACAAACACCAAGTCTCTATGAATTATAGGGCCTTCAACCCCCTAACTTTTGCCAGTAAGGTTGTGTTTGAACCTTCCATGTCTTACACTTCTAGGCAAAAGAAGACCAGGATTCTCCTCCACTAAGTTTAGGAACTAATTTTGTGACACAGGTTCTTATTTTTAAGTTGAGGACTACAGGTTAGGTGTACAAACTTAACTTTGGAACAATATGTCCTTGAACCTTTTATTTCTACTACTCGATACAGACTAAACTAGGTGGAGAGAAGTTGTCTATGTTACTTAACATTTAGACTATTATAACTACTGAAATCAAGTAATATTATTAGTAATTCTTCATGCGCAACAAATCTATGTTAGGCAATGCTGATAAAGGAAATATAACTTCTCACAAGTTATTTCACTAACTTGATAGTCATCTCTCAGCTGTAAATGAGAGTCCTACCAACATTTCACGTCACTTTAATATCTGATCTATCAGCCATCATATTTTGACTACCACCTAAAAATTCCTTACCAAAAAAAAAAAAAAAGGGGGGTTTTTCTGTTCCCTTCCACCCCCATGAAATTCTTGCTTTGGGGATTTCAAATCCTGTTTCTGAATATCTGCTTAGGGTCCAATTTATTAATTTCTGTCTCCTATGATATTTTAGCCCCTGGCCACTCAGGAAGACTATGAAGATTTCAGGTGGCTATGCAGGGAGAAAGGACAAAACCCAGCTAGAAATTCATCTGACTCCTGCCATAAAAGACAATGAAAAATGGTTCTCTAAATATGTCATCATCAAAAGGATGACTAAGGAGAATCTCCATCAGGTATAGGATGTGGAGGAAAATACAGTAACCAAAAATAAGGAAAAGACTTAGGTACTGAATGCCTTCTTTGACTCAAGTCTTTAAGAGTAAGAAGAGTTTTCTCAGAGTCCCCAGCCTCCTGAGCTGGAAGACAGGCACTGGGAGCAGAATGAAGCCCCTATAATCCAAGAGGAAATGGTCAGTAACCTAATACACCACTTAGATACATGCAGGTCTATGGAGTCAGATACAACCCATCCAAAGGTACTCAGAACTGGGGGAAGTGTTCACAAAGTCACTTTCCATCATTTATCAGCTGAGGCACCTGGGATTGTTTAGCCTGGGGAAAAGGAGGCTAAGGAGAGATCTTACAACTCTCTACAGCTATCCGAAAAGAGCTTGTAAAGAGCTTGGTTCAGTCTCTTCTCCCAAGAAACAACTGATAGGACCAGCCTCATGTTGTGCTAGGGGAGGTTTAGGTTGGATATTAGGATATATTTCTTCACAGAAAGCATTGTCAAGCACTGGGACAGGCTGCCCAGGGAAGTGGTTGAGTCATCATCCCTGGAGGTGATACTGAGGGACATGGTTTAGTGGTGACCTGTCAGTGCTGGGTTAATGGTTGTACTCAGTCATCTTAAAGATTCTTCCTGCCAAAATGATTCCATGAAATAAAAATAAATAAAAGTGCACATGCATATTAAATTAACAATTAATATGTTAATTTTCTAAGTTTTTTGAAAACTTTGTATTAGATAACTATTTGCATTATACAAACTATAAGTAAAGTATAACTTTGTGTGGATTAATTTAAACAATTTCCTTTCATTTTATGAATACTGTTTAATGAAGTATTAACAATTCAGAGTTCTTATTACCTTTCTTCTGAAACATATAAATGAATTACATTTATTTATACTTAAAAAGCTGGACTACTTTAAGAAAAGGTACATATATACAGAATTCCTGTTTAAGTCATTCTATCACTCAGTAAATATAATTTCTGCAAGACTGTTTTGTTTCTGTTACTGTCTCACTTTTGTGTGCAGTCTTTCTAGTTTTCTGTACAGCACAAGGAGAAAAACAAGGGCCCTTCTCCTATTATCAAGTTGTTAATGGGTTTGCAGTTATAGTCAAGAGTAATCAATAAAACAAATGTGTTTAAGTCTGTTTTTTGCCCTTTTATGCCTCGACTCCCTGTTATCCCTCACTTAGACCTGAAATCAGTGATACATTTTCCATTGATTTACTGTAACGGGGAAAAGATCTAGCTCTCTGTTAACAAAAGTGTGGCATATTAAAACCAGGTGGAGTGAATGAATTGATTAAAGAGAGAATACTCAAAGCCCTTTATTTTTCTGTAAAACTTTTGAAAAAATAATTTTAACATCACAGTTCTGTGCCTGCATTATATTTTTCATTAATATTTTACTTTTTTTTTTTCCATACTGCTGAATTAAGAAATAACATTTATGAGTGAAAAAATTGATCTTTTTCTCATCTGCAGTCTGATTTGAGCTCACTGAAACTAGTTAAGTTTTTCCCACTGGCTTGAAAGGTTTCAGATCCATCAGATTTATGGAGTTTCTGAAGGTTAAGAATCTCCTAGAAATCAGGACTGTACAAAGGAAGAAAGTGATACTTTCAAAATATCAGTCATGATTTGCCTAAATTAAGACATTCCCAGCTTAACACTCACTGCAAGCCGCAGTAAATCTAATTGTCCTTAATCAAGTGAACCTAAAATATGAAGGCAATGACATGATCAAGTAGTATTTTAATTAAACTATGTCATTGTTTAGCTTACAGAGAAAAAAATGAGGTTAGGTTTGCAAACATATTACTTATCTTCTTATTTTTTCAAGTGAATTAAGAAATACTGTATTCACTGAAAATTAAAAACATAGTGGATAAAATAATTGAATGCACTATGCAGTGAATAAATTACATGGCTCAACAAAACTATTGCAATGCTTAATCAGGCTGATTTTTCACTTTTATCAATTAAAAGAATCAGCAAATTCATAAACTGTGATTCCACAATTTATTTTCAATCATTAGTTTACATTCTTAAAAAAATTAAAAGGTTAAAAACAGCTCTGAAAAAGTTCCATGGTTTTACAAATTCTTTTACATTCTGTCTGTTGACAGTGCGCATTCCCTTTTCCAGTAAAGATACTTTGTCACTTACTATACTGGCAATGCAAGTCTGTTTGCCCTTGTAGCATAATAATCTGGACCACTCCACTTACTTAATGGTAAGGAGACTTCTCTTGAGAATATATATTTATTATTGCATGGCCACTTCTTAGTCTCTATCCACAATCAATACAACACAGAAATTGTGCCCTAGTATGGATCATTTACTACATTTACGATTTTTGTGGATCTGTATTGTTTTTATTTCCTGTCATTCCTCTACCAAAATGTCCCCCATGCCTCTACAAAAGAATCAGATAAAGAACAAGGAGATAAAAATAATGTTTTGGGGTTTTATATATATTAAAAATAAATAATAAAAATGTAGATTCATTTTGGATAATTTCATCTTGGTTTTTTATACATTGTCAAACGTTTGAGTTCTTTCAATCAAGTCCTAATCATATTTTGAGCAAAATTAAAGGTTTGAGTTCTTGTCTGATATTTTAATGATGACAGAGTACTGTAGTATTACTACTTTTAAAATATGTATTATTTTCACTGTCTTTTTTATAGCTGGTATAGTTTGGGAGAAACTACTATGCGAGCTTCTTATAATAATGACAATATTTTTTTAAAAAAAATCTTCATCAGACTGTATAATTTTATTTTAAGTCTTCGGTAACCTTCACAAGATGCAAAGGCTAAACTGGCATTGATAAAACCGGTTTAAACCACCATTTTACAATAACACCTATCTAATCAAATTGTCCAAGTAGCTCTGCATATAAGACTAGGTGCAGAAAAATCATAATACACTGATACCGTCACTAGTATTTTAACGATTCCTTTTATAAATGTGATATAAAATAATGTTTAATGAACCATCGAACTATTTCTTAAAAATGTGATATTCCTAAAAATAGACTTTGGTTCTCCACCTTTCGACCTAGAGTCCAGATAAATGCAACACTAAAAAGATCAGTGTTTCCAATGTTATTTTAATCTTAACTTTAGTAAGGATGCTGCTTAATAAAAAAAAAACATGTCAGTGCCACCATATAAAGTGCCATTGATTGTGATAAATAGTTGGGTAATTTTTTACTTGTAAAATAAATATCTTTTCAGTAGGAGTGCTTCTCTAAATTGCAAACATTAACAAAGTGAACTCTATTTTTAAAGTAACTCTGTAGCACTTGTTAAATCACAAAATTAACCATATGACTAAATCTCTTTACCCGCAGTGTCTCACAGTATATGTTTATGAATTACACAGAACGCAAATGAATGAAAAATAGAATTCAGGTGGGATTTATATGCTATAACTACAATGACTAAAATCAAATACTTCAGCTAGTGTCTCAGCTTCTATAACAAGTTGAAGAAATGGGAAACTTCTAAAAGAATATGTTCTGATAGTGGTAGAATATCTGTCTTAAAAATGGAATTACCATTTGCAGATTCATATTTCTTTCCCTTGTTAAAAACCAATGAGATTCAAGTAGACAGAGAGAGTAAGGTAAGTTAGGATGAATGACAGTATTGTCACTCACTTGTGATGATTTATTTTTTTAGCAAAGTTTGGTAATTTCAGGAGCAAATAAAACAACATAGGCATGAAATATTAAAGTGATTAACTGGTTGGAGTTGAAAAGATTTGTTGCCACGAGGTATTCTTAAATCTTGTATCAAGTCTTTTGTTTATTTTGTATTTCTAAAACCACTTGCTGAGTGCAAGCTGTTTTAGCAAGAGCTTCTGACTACTACTGAAAGCTGAACAGATAGGCTATGAGGTGATTGAGTCTGTGTCCTGTCTGCTAAAAGTAGGAATTTCTGTTTCTCTGATAAAAACTTGTAGTGCAAAGAGTGAAAGTGAAGGGAAGAAAGAGAAAGAGAAGGGAGAGGAGGGAAAGGGAAGGAAAGGGAAAGGAAAGGGAAGGAAAGGAAAGGGAAGGAAAGGGAAAGGGAAAGGGAAAGGGAAAGGGAAAGGGGAGAAGCTTGAGGAAGCATTAAAATTAACAGATTTTTAAAGAAAATACTAATGAAAAATTAAGAGCTCTCCAGTCTGTCCAAATCCTGCTGAATGGCCACACAGCCTTCAGGTGAATCAGTCAATCAAATATTCCCTTTTTTAAAAATTAAGCAGAACTCAAAAGTTACTAAGAGAGAAAGCATGTATCACTAGAGAGATAGTAAAGATCAATTAGTTGATCTCTACATAAGTATTTTACTCAGGTTGTATTTCTTATCCCAATGCTTTATCGGCCAAATATTGTTCTAAGTGAAATAGAAATTTGGTACATGCTTTAATGAGACTACAGTTTGAAATTATGTGAGGCATTTAGTTAGGCTGACAAAGAAACAAGGTCAACATTTCTCTAAATTAGGATTTAGAATCTAATATAGGATTAAAGAGAAGAAATTGAGAACATTCTGTCCTCCTCCTGCACTGGTTTGGCTGCTGAGAAACACTGCTTGATGAGTCAGCATATATTTATTTCTTCTGAGTTCATAATCTTTTTCCCTATCTTGTGGTAAGTTCTGAACACCTTTTTTTTCTACATTCCCCTTTGTTCTAGCCAAACTCTAACTTCACCAGATGTTTCATTGTCATCAGGAAAGTCTCCACCTACACACACCACCTTTATTCCTCTGTATCAATTCATCTTCCCTAAACTACTAAGCTATCACTATTCCACATTTCTTTAGTTTCTTTTCAGTTGTGATGCCTTGATTATTTTTGTAGAAACAGGTAAAGTAAAATCAAACATTATTACTATTTATTACATTTTACATTGTTGTAGTTGCATAAAACATTTGCAATCAATAGTAAGCTATAAACAAAAATTAATAATGATCTTATAACCAATAATAAATTCTCTTTCCAATATAGTTGAATAAGTATATCCCCAATTAACAGTCTGCACAGTTTTATTGAGAGATGATAACACTACTTACTTATTCCAGATAGCACTTGAGTCTGGAAGATGTTCCACTAAAACATAGGGACAAAATTCTGCAGAAGGTTGCTACTCAGTTGTGATCATACATCTTACAATCTTTCTACCTGTTTTGATTTACTCATTTCTGTGAAATAAATAATTTTAAACTTATTAAAATTTTGTGAATCTTGTAAAAATATTGAAATAATTATTTGGGATTTAAATGCCATGTAATATCACAAGGTTATTCTGTATACATACGCATGCAGATATTCGTATATATGAGGAAATTAAAAAATGGATGTGACAAGTAGGTATGAATCATAGATCTTAAAGTTATTACTTAATTGAATATCAAATATTTCTGATTATGAAAAAGAGGTAGCAAAAAATTTGCATGTCTGGCCTTTGTGCACTGCACTTATATTGAAATAAATGGAAGCCTAGTGTGAGAGTCTGAAAATCGCTAGAAGCTCTATCTGTTAAGAATAGCATACACTATTATTACTTGTTTATTTGAATATTCATCCCTTGATTAGAGATGAATTCCTGAGATTTGGCTAACTGGATTATTTTTACAGAAGTAAAAGACTAGGTATAGTTATATTCTTATTTTAATAGCCAGAGAGCATTATATTGCACCAGAATTGTTACTGTTTTTTTCTGTTTGAAATCCTAGTAGTCCCATAAGTGATGGGGAATAAAACAGTTTAAAGTAGGCTAGCAGACAATGGGAAATAGACAGGATAAGTAAAGAATTTAAAATATTTCTGGAATATTACCAGATGCATTTTAGACAATGTGAAGCACATTATCAGAGGGGGAAAAAAAGCCAAACCAAACAAACCAAAAACCCACAGAGAAACAGCAGCTGATATAAAACAAAAAGGTGATAGATTATAATGTACTTTCTTGCAGATGAAGTCTTATATTCTGTTCAGTGATTTTTCAGTCAATAAACACAGAGTAGTATTTTTTAGTCTGTAAATGTATTGAGATTTATTTTTAGTGGTGTCTGTTCCAGTAGGAATTTTAAAAGCAGGGAATGGCTAGAAATTACGTGAGTACATGTATGTGTCTCCATCCCAAACACATGCATTTGATCAGAAAAGGAGAAAAAGGTTCTACCACTCTGAAAACAAATCATTTACTTCGCCAACATGAAAATAACTACTCCCTTTTCCAGATCAGGGAGAGAACACTAAAAAGAAAGGAAAGAAAGCTCAATGACTTTGGGACTGGGATATTTTTTTGGAGGTAGAAAATTCTAGTTCTTGATTTGGATAAAACATGCTGTATCAAAACAGAGATTCTGAAAGAAAAGTTTTGTTTTCCTTTGGTTTGGAAGGGGTATCCTGAGCTGATGCTGCAGCTGCTAAATTTTACATGATTGGACCCTAAGCAAAATATATATCCTGTGGATACTTAGGTGCCTCAGAACAGGCTCTGTTATATGTAACACAGAGACAGAAGGCCTCGAACTACCTAGAGCAGAATATTTGGGTTAACAGTACTGTGGTTTGTCTGCTCTTTCTCACAGCATGGGGAACCATATTTATGGGTTGAAAATCTGTCCCAGAGAGAATGCTTATTTTCTCTTTCAAGTCAAGAGAGAGAAATGGTCTTTTTTCTTCTAAAAGACACTGCAGCCTCTGTGGGAATCTCTCATGAGGTTCTGTAGGTGAAGTTATTGTTTAATCCTCTGCATCACAAACTGCACTGCAACCTGCAAAGATTAAAAGGTACCTTAAGCCTATCTGCATTTTAATCATAAGCATTTCAATAGAATTTCTCATCTTTGCATACACTGGCATACATACTCCAGTATGTGATTATGCTTCTACAGTCATGAATATTAATTCTGTTGTCCACAGAAATGTGTATTCTCTTCAGAGCTAGTGGTTAATAAACAATTCTCAATGCTTCTTTGTATTGAATCCTAGACTTGAATCCTAGACTTTTTTTTCTAGAATTTAATGAAAGAGAAACTTCTGGAATTGAAAAGTCTTCTTGAAAGGTGTTCTTTGTACCCTCCATGATGAGATTTGCAAGAGGTTGATATAATAAATTCTGAAATGTAATTAAACTGTACATGAACTACCAAAAAATTCATGGTATTTCCTCAGCAATTTTTTGTATACTTTTTCTGTAGTAACTGACAAGTACTATGGGAAAAGAGATCCCTAAACAGAAGTCAATGCCTAACTTGAAAATGAATGATGATGGATGTCAGTACATGGATGTATCCAAAATATGTTATGGCTTTCAATATGAGTTTCACTTTTCTAATATAAACCAGTTAATTCATTGACATTTCACAAGAATGAACATTATACTATGAGCAATAATTTTTCCTAACTCTTGACTAGGTTCTGCTAAGTAGCCATTGGATAGTTTCCAGCCATTTGACTAGCACCTCAGCTTCAATGAAGGCACCATTCAGTATGATTTTGGGAGAATTAAAGTCTGAAATGTTTTGAATACCGGGGGAGGTGAAGAGTTTGGAAACATTTAGTGAAGCAAATATTTTTCTGGGAACAGGGAGATATTTTGGTATCAAGGAATGATATCAAGACTTTCTCTGTTTTCCACTTTGGAATTCCACTGATGTTCTTCAAGTGAATTTTGTTTTCAAGTGCCTAATTGTGGAAGAGATAATTACATGTAGTTCATTAAAGATGCTCCACAATATTTTCATTACCTACTAAGGTTAAATTCTGAAGTAATAGGACTCATCTAATTTTATTAAACTAGTATAGTATTTTTATAGTATTTATTTGAGCTAGAGTTTAGCCTGTTGTGGTGGGATATTTAATTTGCAGAGAAAATCAAGAGTATTCTTAAAAAGCATTAAAATGCATCCAGTCTTGCTGGTTGTGGAGAAGAAAGATTTGACACAAAATAAAGGAAAACATAAACTGCAGTTTGCTTTCTTAGCTGTTGTTCTTTGTTTTGCATACTTTTTTTTCTATGTCTAGGCAACCTGTTCCAGTCTTCAATCACTATCACTGTTAAATGTTTTTTCTTATATTTAGTTAGGATTTACCAAATTTCAGTTTGTGCTTACCAGCTCTCGTCTGGCACCATCTTCTTTACCCACCCCCATCAGGTATTTATATGCTTTGATAACTTGCACCAGAGACTGAGAAAAAAACAACAACTTTGAACACCCTAGGCATTTCTGTGTTTTCTAGGCTGTAGGAATCACTGTCATAAAAACAGTTTTATAAGTTTATCTGGGCAACAGATTTCATCATTTTTAAAAAGTCTATGACCAAATAATGTAAAAAATGCAGGTGATACAACAAGTTAAAATTAAAATTTCTATAATATTTTCAAAATTAAACACATTACTTTCAGACTTTAAGTAAGATTTATCCAGTTTCATAAGTTTTAAAAAATGAAATTTAATTTGTCCTGAAATTATTTTTTTTTCTTCTTTACAGTTTTCAGAATCTTTAACATAGAGATATTCAATTAGTACGTTTTCTCTACACACTATCAGGTAAAAAATACAAGTAGTAAAATCTGAATCTGTATTTGATTTGCTAAAAGCAAGTCATACAGTGATCCTTGCATTCCTGGAAATCAGAAGAAAAAGAGAACGTTAAGCAGTTTGATCTTTATTATGCCAGCAGGGAAATGTTACAAATGTAAGAAAAATATTAATATTAATAATTATTATTGTTATTTTATAGAAAATACTTTTTTTAGAATTCAAATAAAAGCATCACAACCATGACCAATGGATGTAAAGAGAGTGGCAAACCTAAGTGTATTATTGATATCTGAAGATAGAGGAGGGAGATTTCATGCAATAACAGTGATCAGAAGAATTATATCACACTGTGATGCAGGGAGAGGACCAAGGTGTTGCCCCAAGGTGAGGCAGAAATCCAACAAAGGTGTGCAAAAGCACTAATGTCTACCTATCCTGGATATTTCAGTAGATATATTGGCTGTACTTTGTATTATTTGTTAACTTTGCCTATGTCATTTTCAGTGGACTTATTTACCAATTATTACTTTATCAGCTTGCTTTAACTCTCTGGTATAGCCTCTACTGTAAATTTCTGTTTTAATTTTCTTTGCTTACAAAAGGTTGCATTCACAAAATAACTTTAACATTGAAACACCTTTTATATCATGCTTCTAGATATTTCAGGTCAGTGATTGCAAGTCTACAAAATACAGGAAATATAAGTAGGAAATGTAACTGGGAAACACATGCGCTAAGAATGGAAGTTGCCAAAATCAGGTCTGTGGGGGAGAACATGGAGAATCAGATAAAGATTAAATAACTCAAATTGTAATAAATTTATTGTAGCATATATATGTAGTACCAAACAAATCTCATATCTCCTCAGCTGCTGAAGTCTTTTTTTGAAGCTCTTAAGTAGGAAATATTTAAAATATTTTCCTTCTCTGGATGGAGGTATTGAAAGCTTATGCATAAGAGCTCTCATGCCATCTCAGGACCCCATTTACTCTGTTCTGAGCATAATTCACGTTGTATTATTCAACAAGGACCCTCTCTAATTCTGCAGCAGTGCCATATTTTTGCACATAAAAAAGTGTTAGTCATTTGTTTAAACAGTTTAAGGCTGAAAATGTCTGGGCTCATGTTATATTGCAAGTGCATGATTTGATATTGAATTCTCACCTTACTTCATAAGATTTAAGCTTATACCTTGTACATATATTATGAATTTGCTGCAACAGAAGAGAAGTTAATGTCTTTATATATTTGATGTCTGTGGGTGTAAAAAGTACAACTGCACACATTAGCATTTAATTTCCTCCAACTGTCTGCCAGTTAAAGATCCCTGAGGATTTTGTTTAATTTGTAAGTGAAAGCTGGAAGCCATTTGGCTCTCACTGTGTCTGTCCTCCACACTAGAGTTCAATTAAACATCTCCCCTATGGTTTCCTTCACCTGCAAAAACAAAGCAAATGTACTAAAAGAAAAAGGACCTGCACCTGAATTAGACAGGTTCATGTCAGTTAGGTGGATATATATGCAAGTAGGTAGCCAAGCTGTCATTCCTCACCCTTGCCTCTAGTGAAAATAAATCTCCTCTATTTACTTTCACTCATTGAATCATCCAAACCAGCATTTTATGTGTTGATTAAAACATCTAAATCTTTCTTCTTTGAGTGTTGGAAGGTCATGGTCAATTTTACTTCCTTTTGTATTTGTCATATGCTTTCTTAATCAACAGGAAAACATAAAAACAGTCTCAGTGTGAAGGTACAACATTTTCAGAGATTAGCATTTTGTGTCCTCAGAGAATTATAATAAGAGCATATTTTTTTTTGTACAGAAAGGATAGGGTAAATTGATACATTTCATCAGTATTCAATAACGGATTAGGCGGTGTAGGCAACTGTCCTATTACTGCATCTGAACATAGACTTGAAAGACTGAAAACAGATACAGAAAATTTTAAAAATCTGATATTAATTAGTTTTAAAATTTAATAGGGTTTGGGTAAAAAGAGGTCTTCAAAAGGATCTTGGCAAACTTAAGGAGATTAGTATCATTTCTAGAGAAGGTTATTATGTTACCCATACTAACATTGGATTTAGAGTGTTGATATTATCTTTCAAAAAATTGTCAGAGATGTGGCTTGAACAAAGGCACTTTCCCAGATTCTAAGAGGTGACATGGTATCCAATGCATATTGAGTCAAAATAGCAGGAATACAAGACTAGAAGCAAATTTTTATTCTGCTGATTGATCACTTCTCAGTTGTTCAATGGATACCATAAAGCGTGAAATCTGTCCTATTATTTATATTCAAAATAGAACTTGAATTCTTGAACTATACAGTCTGCAAAAGATAGTTGTCTGTAAACCATGTAAAGAATCATGAACTGTAATAAAAAGCAAGTATATTTACTGGCTTGTTGCCATCATGGTGATCACCTTGCATTTGTCTCCACATTTTCAAGCTCCCCCTTGCATTCCTTCCTTTTTCTGGATAAGCACACTCTCTTTTCCTTTACAGTAATTCAGGGTGGGGAAGGAGGAGCAGAAATAACACTCTGACTGAGTACCCACTGATATCTCACTGAGAATGGTTACTTATTTAATTTGGAGGACATGGTGTCTGACATTGTGAGGAAGTTAGCTGGAGTTGAGGAAGTATCATATATTTGTAACATTGTATTTTGGTTCTCATTCTGCTAGAAGAATTTTTATATTTGGAATTATTTATCATCTTGAAGACACTGGAATTTCATTTCACAAGAAAAATGTTCCTGTTTCCAATTTAGTGCAAATTAAAGTAGATATAAAAGAACTCATCAAAACATGACTCTTTCTTACTGTCTTATTTATCAGTTATAATTCTATAGTAAAATTTTCTCAGCCTAGAAAATTATTTTACTCTCTTGAAACTCTCTTTTCAACCAGAGAAATTAATTATCACCTGAGCTACTGCCTACTGAATTCATAGTGACTAAGGTGAAGAGATATTTAAAAATCCTTCTATGTAGCTGAAAAATTTTCTATGTAGTATATTAATGAAAAACAAAAAATTGCTACCAGTGCAGATCATGGATGGGGCTAATATGAAACATTTACTATCGAACTAAATATAAGTTACTAAATATATAAATCTTTAACTAGATAACTAAAATGTTCAAGTATCAGGATTACGGAATAGATACAGAATATAAAAGTGTGGGAGTTTAATCCCATCTAACTACAGCTTTAAATGATGGTATTGTTTCTTGTTTTAGCAGTTTAAATCAATTTTGCCTTAACTTTTAGGAAGTATAAGGATCCAATGAGATTATTGTTGCTAGTCATTGTGTTGTTTCTGGTAAAGTCTTAAAAGATCAGTGGAGGTGAAACTGCCTTTTAAAGTTCCAAGATTAGGCTTCACAAGAGTAATAAACCTCTACACTTCTTAAAAACAAGCATTTTTTGAAGTTATTTACTTCTTTGATGTTTTAAACTTATTTAAGGTCCCAGCACAACTAATTGCAAAGTCAACATAATAATTGGGGAATATGATCCTTTCCCTCCACTGAGCCCTAGTGAAGCCACACCTGGAGTACTGTGTCCAGTTCTGGACTCCACAGTACAAGACAAGCATGGACATATGGGATATAGCCCAGAGAAGGGTCATAATGATGACAATGAAGCGACTGTATCATCATCTCTCCTGTGAAGAAAGAGTGAGAAATCTGTGATTGTTTAGGCTGGAGAAGGCCTGTGAAGAATCTAGTCTAAGGTATACAAATATTTGAAGGGAAGGTGCAAAGAAGAGGGAGATGGGCTTCTCAGTGATAGGACCAGGCAATGGGCATAAATTGAAACAAATGAGGTTCCCTCTGAATATTAGGAAACACTTCTGTGCTGTGAAGGTGATCAAACACTGAAATAGGTTGCCCAGAGAGGTTTCAGAATCTCAGTCTTTGGAGATACTCAAAATCTTTCTGGACATCATTCTGGTCAACCTGCCCTAGGTGGCCCTACTTGAGCAGAGGGGGAGGTTGGATCAACTGACCTTCAAAAGTCATCAGACATTCTGTAATTTTGTGATTCTTTAGCAGTACCTTTTTTCCTATTCATTTTCTAACAATCCCATCATCCTTTTTGTCTTCTCAATTTCAAGATTCAATCTATCCATAATTACTTTACAATCACTTGTCTATGTGATAATAACTAATTTTGATCTCTGCGTGACTTAGCAGCATGGCTTTTTTAATGAATATAACTTCACATTTTTCAGTACTTTCACTAGCTGCTTAGTTCCCTGGTTCACTCAATATCTTCATCATCTTCTGAAGCTCTTCAGAGTCTGTGATTTTGGCTTGACTAGTTGATGAAAAGTTGAAAAAATATCTGACTATGAAATATTTTAATGCTAAATATTTTTCCATTTCTTAGTTTAATAGTTTTACACTCAAACATATAATAATTTTTAAATCTTATATTCCTCCTACATGAATCAAATTTAATTAAAATTGTCAATAAATTTTTCAAATGAACACAGTATTCCTTGTGTTTTTCAATCAAAATTTGAAGTATTGCCAAACTCTAAAGGAGATACATGCAGCTTGTTCTATACTGAATTTTAGAAAAAAAGGATTGCTCTTCTGTCTATTTGGTAATAATTATTTTTATAACATATGAACATATTATGCATTGCTAAAAAAAAAATAGAAAAAATTGTACTTCAATAGAAAAACAAGTTTTAACCATTAATAATAATACAAAATAACTTAATGCCTCTCTGTCTCTACACACTTACCCATGAATTTAAATTTAGCATATTTAATAATAATTTAGCCATAATATAATAATTTAGCCATAAATTTAAATCTAGCATATTTTATCCATAATACAGAAGAATTCATTTGCTTGAAGAAAGATTATTCTTTTCCTTTTCTTTATGAGTAAACATTGAATGTTTAAAAGCACAGGCATCTCTGTATCTCAAAGAGGGAAGATTCAGTTTTGCTTCCAGTTACAGAACAAGAATCAGCTGAATCTTTACTGCCTGCCTAGGCAACACACACTCTATTTTTGAATATTAAGAAATAATCATGGCTGGTTTTTTGTTTGTGGGTTGTGTTTTTTAATTTGTTTTCCATCCAGATCTGAACAATAGTTTCAAATTGTTATTGAGATCTGCTGATATCTAATTTAATGTAATAAGAGTTAAATGATCTTTTCACATTTATTTTAATTTCTCTTCTAAGTACACAGGAAATTTATTCCCAACAACTACATTTAAATGAGTGGTTCTATGGATTTTTCCTTTTTTTTTTTTTAATTTTACTTTTTAGATACATGTTTATGAGGGTATTGGCATACAGTTAGAGTAATTTGGGTAATCCCTAAGCATTGATTTCTTTAGTGAGTTGGCATATTTACAGTTTGGTTTTTTTTTTAAATAAAGATTTTCTTTCATTTTTCCCCTGAGCAGCAAGATATGCATTAGAGAAAAAATTGCTGATGAAGAAATGTATTCAGCCCAATGCAGTTGCTAAAACTATGATATTCTGATAAATTTTTTCATAATAATAACCTGCACCTGAAATTGCCACCTCCATTGTGATAAGTTTTGGGATTTTGTGGGGCTTTTTGTGTGCTCTGTGATTGACTGCAAGTTTTCTACAGTTGGCTTAATTGTTATGCTGAATCCATTTAGTGATCCCACAAACCTATAGCATGGTTCTGACCAGCTACAAAGAATAGATCTGAGGGAAGGAACACATTCTTCTCTGTAAATGAACTGTTAATGGCATTGCTACAAATACTAAAGCAGGTGTTTATGGTAAACTTTTTCCTGTTCTCTGCCTTCCCTCACCCAAGTCAATGAAGGAACTGGTGAGAAATCTCAGCAAAATATGAAGGTGGTTGTTTTTCCCTAGAACAATCCATGCTGATTCTGCCTGAAAGAAAAACCCAATACTTGCCTGTTAGAGAGAAGATTGTTAGATAATATACACTTATATTCATAGAGAATTAAATTATACAGCTTCTAAGGAATCCTAAGTGTCAAAGACTTTAACATCAAGTGCATTCATTGCCTGCAGAGTTAAGGCTGTGCACTAAAAGATGAGGGTTTAATTGTTGAATTACTTGTTTGGAATTCAGGAAACATGGGTTACCAAAGTTAAAATTCACATTGACAAAGGCCTGAAGACACCAAATGTAACTTAGCTACAGTTTAAACACCTAAATGCAAGCATTTTCTTCTCAAATCCGTGCGTAAAGGTAACTCTTTTTCTATATATTCTAAAGCTATATAGATTTTGAATGGGCTGCATCCTCACAGTAAATTCTGCTGTGTACTAGTCTGATAGGAACCCTTAAAACATGAATGTCTAAATACATAGACTCTCACAAAAGGATATCACATTTGATAGATCTTTCTTCAACATCTCCGTGTGGCTGAGTTCTCTGGCACACAGTGTCTGTGGTGATTTCCAAACTCTACAGAAAACTGAGAGTCTAATGCACGATTAGGCAGAAGTCATCGAATTTAGTACATCAATGCGTAAGACATTTTATGGATTTAGTATCTAAGCCAGGATGACTGATTTTTCATTTGTACTTACTGACATGAGTACTCTATCATGATTGTCTTATTCTAGTAAATGTTCAGCTGGTTACAGAATCTCACTGGGTCTAAGTTTTGGATTTCTGAAATGTGGTTAGTAGTTTTTTTTCTGTTCCTTTCCTTTGTCACATGCACATATTTTATGCTCTTTGAGGCAGGTACTTTTCATAGTATTTATTTTTATGTCTGTAACGTAATATAGAGTTCTAGTCTTGATATTTGAGGTCTCTGAAAAAAACAATAAAGAAGTCTGACTTACTAGTGTTCTATCAGTTTGCAACTTTGGTATTTACTGCAATGACTATGAGTGCTAACTGGTAAAATCTTTTGCATTCTACTTGTAGCTGAGTTTGTGATTAAAGGAATCTGGAAATATCAAACGGACTGTAAATTAGCATTCTTAAGAATACCTGTTGTACACTATGAGATGCTGTAGAATAAACCTTTTTAATACCACCACTTGAAAGGGGCACAGATGAAATAAAAACCTCACTGAGCACTGAACATGGTGCATTCCAAAGGTGAAAATAAAAGTCTGCATTACACAGTGCTTCCTACCAGAATAGGCTCTGCCACCTTCTGTAATACTTAACAGATAACTAGCCCACTTTCTGCCCTGGGGCATGTTTTTCTTTTTATCAGTAAGACCAAACGGAATTCAGAGTATGCTTTAGAAAGAGCCTATTTATCATGTGTGGTTTTAATAAGAAGAGGTTTGGTTTGGTTTGGTTTAGGTTTTCTGAGTGCAAAACAAACAGAAGCAGGTTATTATAGAATTGCAAGCAGTGTGTTTTATGTTGCTGTTAATGAATAATTGAATGTGAAGGACACTGATGCCATGACTCATCTAGCAATCAAGAATTGTAATAATGACCTTTTAAACTATTCAGTTTGATACTTGTATAAGTCTTAAGTTCCAAGTCTAATTTTTTTTTCTTTGTAATCTACTAGAAACTGATTTTCTTTTAAAGTGTCTTTGTTTTGTTTTTATTAGATTGGATGTTAAAGAAAAGGAAACACAGCACTGGTCTGAAATCTGTTTTAATTATTATATTTTTTATTTTACAGTATCACAGTCTTTAAGGAAAGAAAAAAAAAGACTTTTACTATAGACTATGATGAGGCCTCTAAAAGAGGCATGCTGTGTAGAAGATACTCTGCAGAAAACTGAAATATCCTGAGGTCAAAAAATACCTTATTAGAAAATATGATATAATACATTGATATTTCTATGAGCTAGACTTATAAGTGTAGCATTCGGTCTTTGACTTTAAAGAATTCATACAAAATTCATACAGAAAAAAAAACAAAACAAAACCAAAACCAAAACCAAAAACCAGATCACAACAAGAAGCATGAGGTTTCCAATTCTGAGATCAAAAGAGGGACATGGAACACTGTGTAATGTCTTATAAAAAAAAATAGATTCTCTTCTCTCTGGACATGGAGAATTATACTTCCTTCCCCAACCTTATCTACCTTCAGGAACTGATAATAGCGATTTCAGGTCTAATTGTTACAACATGCCTTGAGACCATTTGTAGAAAATACCATTTGTAGAAAATACCATTCAAATCCTTAAAATATACATTTTATATTTATGAAGCTTATACATTTCTCCCCTTACCAGTTTCAGATTATTTCAATTTAAATTATGAAAATCTAAAATAAAACTAGAATTCTCCCTTTTACTAAGAAACTCAGGGTTTATTTTTATTTAGAACAATGCAGACAAGTGCAATTTTGCCGTTAATCTACAACTGCAGTATGCTAAATGGTGGGAGTGTCGGCAAAAGCTCTTTTAAATGTTTAATTTCACAAGCTGTTGTTAACAGTAAGTGATATATGCATTGCACAGGAGTAAGAGCACTTTCTTTTTCCTTTTTTTTAAAAATTTTTGTTAGACAGCAAATCAGTGAGGAAAATAAAAAGCTATTTTTAAAGGCCACTTAACAGATGTAGCTGGAACAAAGGAAGCATCACACATTTTGTGAAAATGTATCATCCACTTACGAAATGGCACAGCTTCATTACTGAGCAAAAAATCAAAAGTGTTGAACAAACCTTTTTCTAACTCTCTGAAGGCATAAGCCAGATTTCTTTTTTTTTTTTTTGATAGCATAAAAACACACTCTGATGTCAAGTGCTAAAGAAAGGCTAAAAATATTTTTTCAGCACTGAATTTCCAAGCCAAATAATTTAAAAAGCATTTAATTTGAAAAATGAAGATACTTTACATAATTTTGTGGTTTCTTGTAGATGTTACTATTCTAAAATACTGACTTTTTTTTATATACAGAACTTTTCTAAAAGAATAATATTGAATATAATTTTATTGTAATCATTTGAAAATTAGAGAGATTTGAATATTAGGTAATAGCTCATCTTTAACAAGTCTGGAATTTGGGATTTGGTATGTATGCAAGGTGAATGAAAATGCTTAAAAGTACCACTCACAGCTGAATTTTGCTGTAGTTTGGTGTGCAAACAGTGTATTAATACGGAGACATAAAGATAACCTCCAAAACCTGTAAAATTGATTATTTTTAATTCTCCTACAGGTTCTTTCCCATTTCTCTGTTTGATCTACCATTTTTATGTAATTGCAGAAATATATATGTCAGGAGATGCACACTTGTACTAAGGGAAGATTTTCACTAAAATCTCAGTGGCTGAAAAGCACAGGCTCCACTGACTTTCAGTGGGACTTAAACTCTAATAGTCTGATTTTGAAGCTCCATGTAATAGCTCTTGAGTTTTTTTTTCTTTAAATTTGTCAAAATTACTAATTTTAGAATAAAATGTCAAAAACAGTGATTCTGAACATCTTCATGTAGAAGACCAGAGGTAAATGTTCTTTATTCCCAAAGACAATATGATCTGGCCTTTTGTTCTATACATGTATACTTCATTTTTTTTCTCTCTAGACAAAAGGAACACACTGTAGTTACCTCTTCAATATATACAGAATTAAATATTTTTAAGTACTATATCTTCTTAAAAGAATTCTACTTTAAAATTTTCTAGGGGTACTTTGGGATTTCTTCTTGTAATCATTTTAAGAGCTGCTATATGCTGCATCTATTTTTTCCTTATATTCAGACTTGTGCCAAAGGCTCCTGAAAGTGAATGGGACATGTTATTTTTCATGTTGTCTAGCACTCTTAATTTTTGATAAACTCCTCAATGTACTAACTTGAAAAAATTTCTCTTTTGCCTCTCAATAAATGCAGTTGCTTTTAATTGTGAAATATCTTTTAAAATATATCTTACATGACTTTTACTAATTTTTCAATTAAAACAGTGGAGCCCAAGTCACAGACGTCTTTAGCTAAGGGGGTGTTGTAGCTAACTGCTTCACTGCACAAATTATTTTTAAGGGAATTGTTATGTTAGGATTTATTGGCCGATAACTATCATTTAAAGAGAGAAAAATGTTTTGGGACCTAATGAGCAAACTGAGATTTCTATGGTTGGGTTTTTTTTGTTGGTTTTATTTCCCAAGAAGAGGCTTTAATCAAGATACCAGGCAGGAAAATTCTGCAGTAGAAAGTGTTCAGTTAATCCTCCAATATACAGTTGAAATGTGAGGCCTATTTGACCTATGAAATATCCTTCAGCTTTTACATCCACCGTCTTCTACATGGTGCCCTCTGACTGTTATGTCCCTTAATAGAGACGTGAAGCCCATGGCAATTACAAGTACCAATGTATGGTAATTTAAACTGAACTTTAAGCCACTAGGAAACCTGCAAAAATAAAACAGAGAACTGTAGTGAAGTTCAAAAATAATTAGGAAGGAAACAAGAGTAAGAATTCAGAACCTTAACTGTGACATTTCTCTGTGGCCCCCAGCAAACCAATTGCTGTTCTATAATGCCATCTTGCTGATTAAGGAATTTTACATTTTTCATATGTATAGGCTCATATTGTAGAACATATTTGAAGGCTATGGGTTATAGGAGGTCTGCTCAAATTATGCTATAAGTAACTAGCTTTCATCCTGAAAAGTCACATCCTCAATTGCTAGGTACTTCTCTAGGTTTTCCTTTTCTTCTACTTTTTAGAGAGTTGTTATATAGGTCTAACACTTGGCACTACAAAAATAAAATTTACTTAATGTAAAACCCCACAGCATTATTAATCATCACATTAATCATCAAAAGTCATCAAATAAGTACAATATATAATTTAGTGATTTAGTCTATTTTTGCTTACTTTTAAGTGTAGACTTTTGACCACACCTGTAAATGACAAATACATCACTTTAGTTCCGCTTGTGTAGACTCGGTGAAGTCGGGAGAATCTGCCTAGGTAGGGTTTAACTAAGAGCATTTTAAGCAAATTTATCAGTTCACTTCTGTAACATACTTTTTTTATATCACAGTCAAATTATGGTGTTTTAAAAATAAAGCTTAGATGATATGAATACCTCCAACAACTTCATCAGGACTGTGATTCCTCAATGACAGTGCTATTACATTTTAATTGACCATTCTCACTGAACTGTGTGTACCATTTTGTTCATTGAAAATATGGCACTGGTAGAAATAATCTTTGTACACTAATGTAGATTAAAAGTTTAAATTTAAATAATACAGTATCACACTCTTAAAATCTCATTTTCAGTGTTCCAGAATTATTGCAAAATCTGTAGTTCAGCATTTTTATAAACTTTTAGAGTAAGATTTTATGTTGGTAAAAGGTCAATTAAAAGTGAGAATTTGATGGAAAAAAATAATCTGTTGTGAGATGTTGAAATTTAATTTCTTTTGACAAACTTCTGAAATTTCTATATCCCATATACATTACACAATGACCGGAAGCCAGAACAGATACATAATTTCTTTACTTGCAAGTAAATCTCTTCTGTATGTACTCATCTAAAGTGTCACAGGTCTTTCATATATGAATTCTATTCCATTCCCTCTTGATAGACAAATTTACAAAAACTGAATCCTTTTGGTGGCAACAAACTTCGGTACTATAACTTACATATCTGGTCAATCTTTGACTATGCAACTGTAATTATATTTTTCTGTAAGGTCATGCTAACTTGCAAAGGAAGAGTAAAGAGGTGGTAAGCACTGTTGTGGAATGCAATGCAGGAGAGGGGGAAGGGTAGCATTAACCCTTTCCACCAAGTTAGTTGGTGGTCATGGAGACCCAGGATTTTATTATTTTGCCTGGTAGCAGCACACATGAAAACTTGGCAAAGGAACAAGGCTGCTTATTCTCCAATATACTTCACTCCCACCTTAGCTACCATATTTAGTCCCAGCTGCAAGGCTCCTTCTGACGTCACCTCGTTCAGGTCAGAGTGTTCCTCACACGTTTGAGACATCAACTCATTTGGAACAGAGTTCGACAAAGGCTTAGGTTCGACCTTGAAGCTACACAATATGAAACAAAGCTGTCCCATCTAAGCTACGTTTTAAAAAGCTCAGTAATCATAACACAGATATAATTAGTATAATTATTTATAAATAACAGATAATGATTTTTTAAAGACCTATTTTAAAACTTAACTGTTTTCTTTTCATAGAGTGACCAGTATCTTTGTTGCATTTGAACATGTGACTGGTTATAGGCCTATCTGTAAGCACTGTAGTGATGTCGTAGTCTTTCTTTATAATTTTTGATTACATATGTTTACAGGCACTAGATGCAAACAAACAAACAAAATCATCTGTTAATGGTGATTAAATTCCAGTGCGTAAGATTTGTCAACTTGGTAAATAAAAAGTACATGATTTATCAGTTCCTTGCAATCCACAGCTTCAGAGATTTTGAGATAATTCGTGTTTATATATTGTGTCTGTTAAAGACTTTTATTGAATTCAGATACACAGGTTACATACAGGATCCTGGTGAAGAGAACCTTCTGCTTTGGGGGATATAATTTCTCTGAGAAATGGGTCATAAATAATAATTACAGAAAGCAGAGTAGACTGAAAGATATAGGCTCTGTGATCATGATCACCAGTGCAATCATGGGCCTTTGCATATTTATGAATAGAACTGGTCCAGTTTTAGTGTAAAGAGTGCAATAAATCAATTTTTAAAATGGCAGGTGAAATCATCTCTGCCAATGATAAAACTCCATTTACTTTGCAAATAACCAGAAGCAGAATTACAATATTTATTCTAGACAGCATCATTTGAAACTCTGTAAAAAGGAAGTAGCAGTTATGTTCAGAAGAGCTAGCTATACTGGCAGAGAAAAAGAATGTGACAGAGAAGGAAAACTAAAGCTGGAGAGGATGATATGGTTTGGGTTTTTTTTCCTGATAAGTCATCACATCTCAGAGCCTTTGTGGAGTCAGCTGAAGATCTGCATATGAGACTTACTCATCAAGCTTTCCTGTGTATTTTCAGGTTAAGTGTCTAAGGGCTTAATAACAGTTTTTAAATTTTGGGACATTTTCTGCTTCACTTTTTGGTATGGCACTCGCTCAAGTCCTTCACCCTGTATCTAATTTAGTTTTCCTCCATGAGAACTTCACTCAACAATGCCATGGCAAGGAGCTACTACTGAGGTCCAGTCAGGATCAAAGCATTGGTCTATACAGGGTGAAATCTCATGCTTCCATAGGCTTCAGGACATGGGCAATTTCCTGGCATCTGGAAGCTCAGCCCTGATGGCTACTATCTAAGGGACAAGGTATGGTGATTTCAATCTATAAAAAGTTGAGTGCTAAGAAAAAAAAACTCTAAAAAATTGATGTTTGGTATAGGTAGGTAGGTATATATGCTCTATCAACCTTTATCAGACCTTTGACTGTAATATCATTGCCAAAGCCCAAGCAAGGCCTAGAGACATCTGGAATGTAAATGAATTGTCACAGGAGACCCAGGGGCAAGACAGATGTACAGATACTATTACTCATTTCAGCACTCAAGCTGATGTATCATGTCACTCATGCAGATAGGCAGACTGTGCCTTCTTTTCCCTTTCCTCTCCTTTATTTTTTCCCATCCAAACTGTCTGATCCTATCAATCAGTGGCAGATTAAGTAGTGTCTTAGTTTTGAGTGACACTAACACTTTTGGATGGTTTGTAGTCAGTTTGCATTTTGCTACTCTGCTGTGTTGCCTTTTTCATCTCTGGAAAATTGTGTGACTCAATTCTGTCTTTCCCTGCAGTTATACTTCTCTGCATAGATGGACAGCCTTCTTACATAGAAACAGAAGCTTAGAAATGTCTGGCCCCTCAGGGACTCACAGCTACATATGTGCATAGCTAGAAGCAAGCAGCAACAGAGAAGTGCTAGTCAGCTGTCTTGAGAGTTTTCTAACTTAGCGTGTTGCAATTTGACCAATATTTATTACATCAAGCCGGCCTGAAATCCACCTCCAGGCTTACTGGCTCAGACTCTGGGTGCAGTCAGGAGATCAAAATATTATTGATTTTTTCCCCTTCAGAGATTCTGAGGGTTTGGGGGAGGATCAGATAACTTTGCATATGAGAGGAGCTTCAAGTGATTTCATGTAATCTACCTGTGTGCATGCACATGTGCGCATTGTTTGATTTATTTATTTATTTATTGGTAAGAAGACCTGTTTGGCAGAAGTAGGGGACTGCTGTATTAACCTGTTTTTT
>VWZY01012439.1:179815-230250 GCA_013399075.1 Chloroceryle aenea
GAATGCTAATAAAAATGGAGGAGAAGGCAAGGAGCATTATGGTTCCATGAAGTTCTCTAGTAGGTCAGGTTGCATTATTTTAGCATTCATTTTTTCCCAGTAGTTAAGGTTGGTTGTGAATTTTGTGATAAAGTCTTACATAGGGTTTCAAAATTCAAGGATATGAAAGTGCTTGGTGATGGGGGAAATCTAAGCATAGTTTCTGAGCATAGTGTCTGAGGTTTGAGGGCAGGGAACTGTCAATTTTCCTTCCAGTCCAATGCTGAAGTTTTTTATTTTCTTGAAATTTCCCTTTCCTCTTTCCTTTCACAGATACATTTGTTTGTTTGGATTTCCTGAACTTTACTGACCTTACTCTAATGCCTCAGATCATCCTTTCCATTCGATGGTACCTGTACTTTGTAAGATCTGTTCTACTTGTCTCCAGCACTTGAAAACATTCTATAAGGAAACATGAGGCTTGACTTTGCTGTACTTGTTTCTAAAATTCTTTCTGACATCAATGAGAACTGATGCACAGAGAATGCAGCCTTGGAGAGAAATGGACTTGCACTCTGCTCTTGCTTTAAAGTTGTTTCACTGTTGCCATAACAATACTAAGATTCTAGAAATTGGATACCTGTTCTCTTATGCAGGTAAGCATGTACTGTCACTGCATATATGAGATCAGTTAGCAATTGTAAAGTGTATTATGCATAGTTTTAGGACCAGACTTAACGGTTTTTAAGTTTTCTGTTCAGCATATAACTGTCTTGTGCAGTGTTTCACAAGACTTTTTCCTGTGTAATAACCACTAGAATGTCCTTATAGCTTAGCAGGATACTATTGCTTTTCAAACCTTTTTCCTGCATTGTACTGCTACATTTGCCAATAGCACTGTGAAAATGCTGAAATTTTATGAGACTAAGGGAACAATAGTTCTCTTTGGAATAGACTTTTATTTCTTGAAATATATATTGTATCAAATTAATAAAGTCTTCTGTGACAAGAATCCTCTAGTTGAGGCTGGTAGGGAATTGACATACAACAAATATACTCTTTTAATTTTTTTAGTTTTGGTGCATTATTAAACCAAATTTAACTCCTAATTGACTACACATCTGATACAGGATTTCTACTTGTCATGTTTTACTCCATTTGCTTTTTATAATTTTTGATTTGAAATGATCTATTATAGCAAGTTTACATTAAGTCCTTTCGTGCTTCTTGCTGTTTCTCTTTCTGTCTAGTGTATCACATTTTTATATTACCAGTAACAGTTTTGGGACACTGGAATAGTTGAGACACTAAGAACATTTATGTTTTATTATTTTGCAAAGACTGGAATACACAAAACCAGAAAACATTATTTTAAACGCAGCAATGAATATCCATTATCATACTTTCTTATTAAAGTATGGACATTGTTAGGTGTTCTAATATACTGTTGACCAAAAGTGATTGGAAGGTCTATTTCAACTCTCACCAAATTAAATGTGATATTCCCTGGCCTAAGGCTATAAGGAAATATTTTCTATATTCATATATTTTGTATGTTTCTCCCTTTTATAAAAACACTTACCATTCCATAATTCTGTGAAGCACAGATGATAATTTTTGTCATTAAGAGTTCCAAGTTGGTAATTGACAGGTTTCTTTGCCTTGGTATACACAATTGTTCATACTCCTTTGGGTTACTAACCTAGACAGTATCATGTTTTCAATTTTGTCAGTGAACTTTCCCACATGTTGACCGTAGGCTTATGTGTTTAGTGATTATGTGGGACAGTAATTCACTCATTTTCTTTTGTGTATTTGAGCACTGCTCAGATTTTATTTTTCTGCATTGACTGATTTCCAGTAGGTGGCATCTGTGCCTAATAAAGCTCCATGAGCATTTTCTAGTCGGAGTGTTTTTATATTTCATTCAGGAAAAAATGGTATTTTAGTACCAACCCAGCTTACTAATTATAAAAATTAAATTATTTTACTTAAATTACAACTCCTTAGCATTTTTTTAATTTATCTTCTTGCTAGACAGTTCTCTTTTTATCATTATTAATTAAAAAAAAAATAATTAATAAATCCTTGTAATCCTTCTGGATTTGCAAGATCAGATCTGCCCATTCTCCAAGAATATTCTTGCTTTCACTTCATGATTTCCAGATGTACAGATATTACACATCAAATTTAATGGAAAAAGTGAAACAATCAACAGAGGTAAATATTTGTCAATTCTAATTTGAAATTAGAGTTACGGAAAGAATGAAATGTATTAATTTATTAGTCTGGCTAAAGTTTCTGATTATTTCTACCCATTTAATTTAGTCCATAAGAACTTTTTACCTGTAATATAGGCACAGTTCTAACTCAAGAGCATCATAGTCATTTTACTATTGTATAGTGCAGATGGCCTCTGATCACTCACATTTTCTTCACATAACATCTGTGCTGTTTGGTTGCTGTTTCCCCAGCTGCTTAGTTGACCATGAACAAACAAATCTAAACTTTCCCTTTTGCTTTCTGAAATGGCTGTTAGTCATTGATTTCTAAAGATGTGTACAGGAATGGTGGATTCCAGTCCCTCTATCAAATTTGTCTGGGATTCATTAATGCTTTTAAAAATTATTAGGTGTGTACTGCCAGACAGGCAACAAGACAACATAATCATTCTTTCTCCCAGGACAACAAATTTCTCTCTGTCCTGTCTTTGGGGAAAAGCTGAAATATACAAATATTTCCCCCAAATGACAGGAACATATGGCTCCACTGATTTATAAATCTTTTATAAAAGCTAATAATTTTGACACCCTACAAACTTCCCAGCCTATTTTAGCCCTGAAATGGTATTACAGGAAATATATCCATATGATCCCACTGCCTATGTGGAGAAGCTCACCTAGTTGCAGAGTAGATCCCTTAGATAATAGAGATACTGCTGATTAACAATTGTCTTTATGGAGGTCTTAAATGTAAACCTCTGAGACTCATCAATCTCAGAGTAATAACTGACCATCTGGAGATGCTAACTTCTGTCTGTGTGATTACATATCCACTCACAGATGATTACAGCTATCAGTGATGAGAATGTAGGCAGGAAGTTAAATGGATGGAGAAGGTATCAGTTTGAAGGAGTGACAGGAAAAACTGATGGCACACAGTTGAAATCCTACTTGGACACTATAAAATGGAGACATGGTTAGGGTCTTAATGAAGGAGAGTGTAGGATATGAAGGTTATGGTTTCCTTCTGTATGGATCTGATCTGGGACCCATATATGCTATACCTCTCAGTAACATGTTCTGTGAACACCAGCGTTACCTAGGAAGACTGCAGCATTTACTGTGAATTTATAATTCAGAGGAAAACCTTGAAAGATGCATTACAATTTTTGAATTTAACATGAATTGGTTTTATAAACTTTCTGATTACTTCACGGTTCAGCATTAGAAGTTTTTGACACGATGATATATAATCCTTGAAGTATTCAGTTTTGCTAAGAAAAGAAAATAAGCCAAATGATTGTGAAAGCTGCTGGTCACTTTATAAAAGCTATGCTAAAATCAGGTATTTCAACTGTTTTTCATGGAATAAGAGGAAGTTCTCAAAAAATGTGTAATAGTAGATCTCTCTTTTTCTTGTCCCGAATCAGGACTAATGCAGTAAAGATGTCACAGGGAGTAAGATCTGGAATATAACATGAAGACAAGACTTCAGAGAATTATTTTATGCTCCTATATGCATATTCCCATACACTGTGTGCTGTGTGGCTACCTTGTAAATTATGAGCACTCAGAAGATAAATTACTGTTAAATAATGAAAATCCACCCTCAAGTGTATGCAGAGTAGTAAGTGTAATTAGGAATAGTGGTGGCATTGGTCAGAGAAAAACTAAAATAAGGATGTAAAAAGGAAAAAATAATAAAATTAATACCCAATATTGTTTTATAAATGTAATTTATTGGGCTAGTAGAAAAGGTATAGTAATTCTTTCTAGTGCCCTTATGTGACAGTGATTCCATTTGAAAATCAGGCAAGTAGGAAAATGTAAAATGAGTATGATAATGAAGAGATTGATTACATTGTCCAGAGTAAAAAGATGTGAGCAGGTAAAACCCACTGAATAATCCACTGACTTTTTCTCCTCCCTTTCCTGCAAGTGGAATGGATTTTGGTTTCCATGTTATAGTTTATATTTTATTTTTGTTGTTTTGTTCAAGAGGATCATTAAGAACGTTTCTTTCATTTAGAAGGCTAGAAGCTGTGATCCTGCTGAGGAAAGGTTCCAGTGCTCAGGTCCTTCTCACTTGGACCACTGTCTGATTGATTGTTCTTAAAAGTATAATGGTGTTAGTCTTCTGCTAGTACAGCAGACTAAATCAATTAAAATTCACAGGAGTGCTATCTGTTGCACAGTGCAGTTTTCTACATAAACTGAGTTGTCAGATCTGCTTTTCCATGTCTTTGAAGATACTGGTAGAAAAATAATAATAATGAAAAAAAAAAAAAATCTACTGAGTTTGCTATAAAAAAAAAGTTATGGAACTGGTCAATGGATCATTTTAGGTTTCTTAGGATGTTAGACTTCCCGGTCATCTAAATGGTTAACAACATATGAATATATTAAGCTTTTTATTGAGCTATACTTTACAGCCTTGAAGAACCCCAAGGAACAAATGTATGATCAGGGACATATTGTCAGAAGTTCAGTCTTTTAATCACAGGGATTATTTGAAGTTTAAAACGAGCTGCAATATATGAAAATAAAATCCTGATGTATGGTTGCTTGGCAGATCTCAAAATCCACACATCATGAAGATTAAATCTGTAATCTGCCAATGAAATATGGAAACTTTTCTCTCCTGTAATTGAATATGTATGCAGTTTTGAGCAGGATATCTGGAAGGAGTAGTTAAGTTGTTGAAGTAAATACATGTTTAATGTAATTTCTGAATATACTTTGCTAGAGTACTGGCATGCAGAAGGCTATAAGCACAAAAGTACTCCACTAAAACCAAATCAGATTGTACTGGTATTGTGAACAGCAGCAGTATCACCTGTGTTAAGTCAGAGCCTTGGGTGTAAAAGCAGAATAAAATTAAGGCTGTGGTTATGTTTATATGCTGCAACTGGCAGAGGTAGGACACATCTTTGTCACCAGATTGTTCCAAATAAATAATTTATTTTCTGTGACAAGGTTTTCCTTCACCTGTAGCATGATCTCAGTATCAGATATCACCCTTTTTCATCCACCAAGGATGGAGGCAGTATGTCCAGTGTTAATGCCTAAGTCCAGGACATCAGAAGTACTCCCACATTACCTATTGTTGTCATAGCCTAAATGTCTGCAGACGGTGATGAGGAGATAACATAAATAAAACAATTTTGTGCTCTTCATCTTGCTTACCTGATAAAGCCTCGGTCAAATTTCTCTACATGATAAAAAAACTTTAGAGAACTCAACTGCTAGGATAGCACATTGTGCCGTTTATTAAAGATTAGTATATTTGATGTAAAAATGTGCTTTAATATTTTCATATAAACAAGCATCTGAAACACCCAGTTGGAATAACTGTGCAACTTTCTTACATAGCAGTCATTCAATAATCATAATTTTGTCAGTGGTTTCTTTCACTCCTTATTCTTGTTAGTTTATGCTCCAGTCTTTATAATAGGAGGACATATCTCAGAGTATAATCCAATACTTAACACTTCCATTTCACAGAGTTTACTTCTCAGTTCTTTGATATTACAAGTGTGTGCTTTCCATTAATAGTGTAAGGATGAGTGGCAATCCCTTAGCTTTCCTTGATCCCCCTGAGAAGACCCTCAGCAGTCTGTCTAAAATGGTATCACCAGATGTTGTGGTCCTTAGAGCCAACCAGGGCTTCTGCTCAGCAAATGGCCAAGCAGGATGTGTGACAAGATTACTTAGGCGCTACAGTTCAGCCTCCAACATATCACTTCTATATCGTTCCTGGTATCAAAAGGGGGTGAATGTTTTTTTCAGTAATAACATTAGCAGTGGTCCATACTTTTTGCTTAACTGAAGCAGATGGTTTAAAGGTCCTGGCATTAGCTGCACTGATTAAAATTAATAAATAAATGCATTCTATTCTACTGATTTCCTTGGCTTTATGCCAATAGGCAATAATGGCTGAGTAGGAAGTCTTTCACTGAGAAAAATATGAATCATGAATTCCAAACTGAGTTGTGTTGTGGCTTACCTAGAGCTCAAACAATGAATCTGAAAGTGAAAAAGCTTATTTGAAAGCTTTCACTGGTATTTCTTCAAGTTTTGCATAAACAGGTTTCACATAACTCAATTTTCAATTCTTCCTCAAGGAGGCAATTGCACATTTTTAATATAACATACATCTCTCCGTGACTCCTCTCCTATTTATTGATTTTTATTTCTGATGATTACTTCCAGTCTGACTTCTGCATGCTAAATCATTCATATGTTTTTACAGAGGATAGATTTAAAACAATTATGCTCTTCTATTTAAAACTTTCACTGTGCCAGACTACTTCTATTTCATACTTTTGGAGTTTGATTCATAAGCCTCTGTAATCAGATAAAGTGTTTTGATTGATTTCAACAAGCTTTATATCAAGCCTTTGGGTTTTATTTTTTTAGGAATAGATTCTCAGTGAGAGACTATTGCAATGAAGAGTACTAAAACTGACAATACACTTGCTACTCAAGTTTTGAAACTTTGAGCAGTCTAATACTGGGTATCAACAGCTATGTGATATTTACTGACTATCTTAGTCATCTGGTTGTCAGTATTCTTTTTATAGTATGGGATTCATGTAGATAAATGAAATATGACCCTGCTAGACTGGATGGCTGCATCCAAACTAGAAAGTTGCAAAGGCACCATTTAGGCACTCATGAGACCAACTACAGTGTTTAAATGTTAATATGCTTTTTGGATGTTATGGCCCTTGCCAACTAATACAGTCTGGAGAATAATGTACAAAAAAAGCAGCATTCTGGGGGAAGAGAGGATGATTATGGGTGAGAGCTGAGCAATAGACACAGCTCGTTTATTAAGTGGTGTGGACATCCTTGCACATGGGCTTCAGAATGTAAGTAAATTATACAAGTAAATCCTCACAAGGCACTGACTTGGGAGCCCAAAGGTGAAATATGTATCAAGGTAGCACTTAATTTCTCAGTCTTCCAAATATTTTTGTTACATCACAGAAATTATTCACATTTTATCAGTTTCAGCAAAATTCACTTAATAGATTCCATGACAGTCTTTGAAAATCTTCTGCTTATTATCTGTATCAGCATTAAAATAAGTTCTCAGAGTGTAGATTATTTAATATACCACTGATAAACCTAAAATTCAGCTTTGTCAATACGTGGTGAGTTTTCATTTATATTTAGAATAGTAAATAGTGTAATTGCTTAGCATCAGTGATCAAATACTAACTTTTCATAAAATTCTATACGTGCTGGCACTATATATACTTTCTGCTTTTGTTTCATACAAAAATGTGATAATTCACTTTCATGCACTGCATTTGAAGCAGAGAAAATAAGGTGGTTCTGAATTTGGCTGCACACTTTAATGATCTCCCATGATTTCCTGAAAGAGCAAGATTAGCCCCATAAATACTGTTTTTGTTATATTTCTCAGCATGCTGATTATTTTGCAGAAAGACTTTGAAGTAAGCACGGGTCATTTTCAGGAAAAAAAAGAAATTATTATATAATATTCAAATGTGAAGTTAAAAATTTTTGGTAAATCAAGAATTGTTTGATGTTAATGAATTTTTTTTTTTTTTTTTTTTTGATTTATGAACTATGAAACTGTCTGTCAGAAATGCAGCCAGCTTTTTTGTCTTCTGTTTTGTTTGCCAAGAGTTATTCTGTTGTTAAATCAGACTCCTGGAATAAACGCAGTATCCCAAAGGGGTATTTGCAAGAGTTAAGTCAAGACTGTCTGTATGTTTTGTTGTAGTAGCGTGTCACAATGATATATTTGGCTTCCTTTTTAGAATCCTCATGTTGCAGGAAGAAAAATCTGAATAGCCTGATAGCAGTTTGCCACAGAGATACTACCAAAGCAAACTGATGGTATTTTAAGGCTAGGTAACTACCTAGAAATAACTGAGTAAAATTAAAATGTATGTTCTCTCGGGTTTTGGGCTGTATTTGCCCTTGAAGTAGTAATGTCACTGTTAAAAAGAACTATTCCACTGATGTATTTTGCAGATATTTAGATTGTTGTTGTTAGTGTTTTTTAATGTTTTCTTCAGTTTAGTTTTGAATTATGAGGATTAACAACTCAGACAATAAGATAGACCTGTTTCTGTTAATCCATTCATGTCTGGGAACATTTTACTGTCCTTAGTGATGAAAGGTGGCTGTGATGTCACTCTGCATCCTTGAAGATGTAAGTAATGCTCCTTTATCTATCTCCTGGTCTTGAAAAGAATGTACGTATTTCTGTGTCTTCTTTGTCCACAGACTTTGAGGATGTTAGTGTGCACTTATAACTGCTTCTAGAGCACTCTTTAGCAATCGTTTAATGAAGCAGCCAAACAAACTGCTGTGTAATCTGTTAATATCAGCATTTACAATGTAATTAAGATAAAGTGTTTGAAAATCAATGCCTAATAGCTTTATGTCTAATTAGGTTGTGCTGATTATCACAAAACATTTAAAACTGTAATAGCTAAACACAATACTTAATATCATAAAATAAGGCCCCAGTGTCTAAACTACATAGGTGAAATTATGTTCTTCCAGATCATCTATTGCTCTGATGTCTCTGGATAGAAAAGATGTTTTTTGTAATATCTGGACTTCATTTCAATATTCCTGACTTATGCTACTTGCAAGTTGTGAATCAGAGGAAAGTGATCTGGTAAAAGATAGTAAGATAGAGACCCAGTTAAATAATAGAAGTAGTAATAGTGTGAAATCAGAATGTTTTTTATTATGCCAGAACAAATTGTATCTGAAGATGTAGTGGACTACTGCAAGCTGCCTTCTTTGCCACATTTTTGATTACTCTGTTGGAGCTGAGTATTTGAAACAGCCTCAAATGAACGATTTTTCTGAGTACTGTACTACATGTATCCTCATCACCTTCTGTGACTACAGATTGAAGTGTAAAGGCTTTTTACTTAAACACAGTAAAAGGTGGCAAAACAAATATTCATTCCTTCCAAATTGTACCTGGTTTTGGAGGACAGGAAAGATTTGGGTAACTGCATTATCATATTATTCTCCTCTCTCTCTTGCTTTCCTCTGTCGCCAATCAGTATTACAAAACCACCTTCTAGAAACCTGGAGGACTTCTGTAAAAATATACAAGTATCTATTTTATGGCTACTCATGTTATTACAAATGAGTGTACACTTGGTGCTATTTTAAGGCTTTCTAAAAGTCATCTGCCTTAGTATTTAAATTTGTATCAGGAGTCTTTAACAATTGGTTGTCACCACTAATGTGCAAAGGAGTCTTGGCATATACAAATTTGGATTCTTCTTAGATGAAATGTAACTGAAAGATGCACCCATAGAGCAAATCCAATGCAATGCAGCCACAATGGGAAATCCAGTCCAAGGGACTACACTGGAGTTTCTGAGAAGTAGAAAATTAAATGTGTGAAGAGTGAAGAGTAGGTCATCAGTGCATCCTGCTTTGTTGTTTATGTCTGTTTCTGTTGATCCACAGAACTTGCTAATATAGATGTAGCCTTACAGCAGAAACTGTAATCAAAGTTAGAAACCTAAGGCTCAAACACAGGATTGAAGTGCTGTATGCAAATGGATCCACTTACTGTATGCAGTGATTATCAGCATGTACATATTTAATCTTTGACAAGAGTGAGATAATGTGTTAGTATAGCCTTTGGTGATAGAAAGCTAAACTAATTGAAGTAATATTATATCAGCTAAAATAATTCACATAAACACCACAGATTTGCTGATACTTAGGGTGGGATTCATCTTACTTCAGCATCTTGCAGTTGTTTTGAAATGGAGGCCTTAATTACAGCAGCAGCTACCACTTAAGAGAAATAGATGCAATCTCTTCATTTGCTGCAGCTCATGGTCTTGCTACTGCTTGATGTTTGTAATGGGGATAAGAAATCTAAAACATTCGTGTTATCACTTTGCTGATCTGTGTATGATAATTGCTCATTTTGTTGTTTTGTGGTGTATTTTTTTCTTCCTGTTATGGTGTCTGTGATAATAAGGATAAATGTCAAGAAGACATTTTTATTTATGTTCTTATTTAGGAGGAAATGTGCTGACATTAACTCTACCTAAGGAAAATGGAACTTTATATTGCCTATTTTTACTGTACAGATGCACTTGAACTGAAAGAAGCTCATGGGCATATTAAAGAGGTCTTGTGTTACTATCAAAAACTACAAAAGAGACTGTAGTTTTCAAATCTAAAAATTGTTTTATGAAGAGTGCTGAACATATAAAGTTCACAGGAAAGATACTGTGGCTATATGTACTCTAACAAAGGAATATGCTTGAGTTTGTTCTCCAGTTCTGAATCTAACTGCCATGAAACAACATGGTTACATACATGGTGTCTCCAGAACAGGGAGGCTATTCCCAAACTGATGACTCAGATTTTTCTTTCTGAGTGTTCTAACTTCTAAATGAACACCTGAATTGATTCAGCCTCTTACCAAAGCTATACTAGCAATTACAATATCCAGACAATTGCATTCTAATACCCAAGATATATGCTGCTAAAGATGTATGCTGAGTACTAGCATAGATGTAACTTTAGTGTTCTAGTAGACCCAGGACAGTCTGGCCACCAGGACTGTGGGATGCACCATTTCATGCATCTTCCCTGCATTTTAGAAGCAGCTACTGGGATTAGCATCCTGGTTTACAAACAGTATCTTTAAGAGCTTGTGATAGTTTATAAAGTATTATCAACATTCATTAGAATTCTTTAGGTGGTGATAATGTGGTCTGAATTACATATATTTTATTTTATTTTCTGTGACCATTTTTACATATTTGCTTTATATTTACTATTATGTGATATTTTTCCAATAAATGAAACATCCATAAATAATAAAATATGAAAGAAGCTATGTCATTTAAAATGGAATGAATGTGCAGTGGAAAAAAAAAATAAATCATACTCATTTTTCAGACTGTCAAGGTCTAGGGCAGGACCAGCCACTACGTGAATGATGGATTTCTCCCCACTAATGCTTTTCGCTTCCCAAAGGTGAAGAGAAAGGAAATGAGGGAGAGAGATTTATAGATTATTAAAGAAAATAAAACCATCTTTAATTAAACTAGTAATACTAAAATTGAATATATACAAATATATATAGAACCAATATCAAACCCAACCCCTATGATGGCCATTATGTCACCATCACCACTGATGCTGTGGAGCAGTCACTGTGGAAATCCCAGACAGGACTCAGTAGCAGATTGAAACTGGATTCAGGAGCTTGATTCTGGCACTGAATTCAGGAACACACAGGCTGGGATCAAAGGCAGAATGGACAGAGTCCTCCTCAGATGCCCACTATTGAAGAAGAGAGCTTGACCCTTGTGGTCCCTCAGCTTTATACTGAATATATGATGTATATGGGCTGGAATCCCTTATTGGTCAGTTTAGGGTCACCTGTCTGCTTCTCCCTCAGGTGCAGCCTTTTACTTAGTGCACTCCCAATGTGGCATACAAGGTTTAGCAGTGACCTTGGTCTGCACAGGAGCAAGTATAAGCAAGAGCCTTTCTGCACACATCCTTGGTAGTAATTCTAAACATCAAGTGTTATCACTGCTAGAAGCATATGCTGGCTACAAAAGTATGCTGTTAACTTCAGAAAGTGCATTTAAAAGAGACTGCGATGAGAATTAAAATCACTGAATAGAATTAGTTCTATTCTAACTCGAACCCGGATACAGATATGCTCCGAGAAATATATTTTCTTCATATGTTTCTAAGTCTAAAAACATGTCATGCCATTTGTACATTTATAATTTAGAGAGTTTTTTTTTTTCTCAATACCTTACTATAAGTAAAGTACTAATTTTTAGTCCTGTTGTTTTATAGAAAATTCTGAAATCCTATGTTAATGTTACTACTGTTATGATGTAGATATTATTTATTTCTCATTTATTTGTTCAAGAAACATAGTCTGGTTATTTATGTAAGTGGTGGCTGACCTAGAGGTGTGATAAAGAAGCATGTTAGTTGGATAGCTGGTAAAAAATTTAGGTTTCTTTTCATTGCAGAATATCTTTTTATGGAGGAATTATTATTTCTATGCCAGGATCCAAAGAGATTAATTATTCATGTTTCTATAATCAAAGACATGTCCAAAGCAGAAGCAATGCCACACAAAGCAGAAACAAATTATTTCATATGAAATTAATTTAGATTTGCCCTAATACAGACTGTGAACACTGACAAAACTACAGGACTAGAAAGCTTGTGCATGGCTTCACATCCCTATATATTATTTTATAATTAACTAGAGAGTAAATACAAATGAAAAAAACCTCTGGAGCCTTTGGTAGTTAACTTGTTCTTAATTTTCTTGAATTAGAAGCAATATGTATTTCAGTCATGGATATTAAAGTGAATTCATACACTTGATTATGTGAGTTTCTAAATCATATCCAACCACAGATTTGTTTGATCACACCAGTAACAATTTAATGACATTTTTATTATACATATTCCATTAGCTATAAAAGGACTAGCTACTTAATACATTGATAACTGCATTTTTTTTTCTATTGTTAACTTATGATTTAACCATCAATCATATGAAATATATTTAGAGAACTAATTACAGTTAATTAATAGTCAATGATTTTAGGAACTAATATGAGCACACCAGAAGTTTAGGAAACATTCACCTTAAACTACATCTGTTAAATTCCTGTGTAGGAGGGAAAGGATGGAATATATAGTGAATGTTAGGAACCCAGCTGTGAGGCTAATTGTCCAATTTGTAGATTGAAGAATAAATGTATAGCCACTGTGCACAAAAGTAGAATGTGGAGTAGACATTCTTGTATGTTATTACAAATTCAAAATGTGCTTAATGCTTTTTGATGCTTAAAGAAATTGCTTGGAATGTTTAGGAATCAGCAGAACCTGTGAGTGCATCCTGTCACATATGTTTTCTAGAGACTAGGGTAATACACTTGGAGAGAAGATTGCGTTCCTGGAGGAACAAAGCAAAAATGGTCCTCACTGAAAACAGAGGCTTATGTCTGCCTTATTTTGCAACATCTGCCATAAATGTTCCACCTAAAGGATACCCTCCAGCTGTAATTAATGCAAAGAAAAGCAAGAAGTAAAGGTTACAGAGTTCTTTTTCCAAAAGTTGATAGGGCTGGAACCATGATGCTCTGAGCAGTGAAGTAGAGGATCCATTGTAAAAGTCAGGAAGGGCAAAACTTAGACTTTCAGAAGAAAGTAAAATCTCGGATATTTAGCTTTTGTTCCAATTATGTGCTAATTCTGGAATTCTGTCTGTATTTACCCACAGGAATGTGAACAGCAAGATTTGGATTAGACCTATCTCTTTCATTTGATCCCTGTCATACTCCGCTTACAATAATGAGAGTTCAGTTTTGTTCATGGGGAAGAGGGAGAGAAGATGATAATGAAGTCCTATTCCACAAAGAAAAGTTTGGGGTTTGGATTACTTTTTTTAATTCCAACTGAAAAAGTTTAGAGAACTAACTTTTCTTAGGTAAGGGAGAAATCTACTGGGATGCATATGCCCAGAATATTTTGCAAACAACCAGCAGGTTGAAACAAGTAACCCATTAAACACCTAACTTGGACTGATGTAACTTGGGTTACAGACCCAGAAACACAGTTATGATAGAATTTCAAGGGGAAAAAAGCCCTTCTCTGTTCGTAAACAGTAGGTCAAGCAGGGCACTACCCCTGGTAGGCTCATTTACCAGTTGCAACAGGAAGTTGTCATCCACACATTCCAGAAACCTCTTGGACTGCCTCCTTTCTGCTGTGTTGTACTTCCAGCAGACATCTGGTAAGTTGAAGTCTCCCACACACAAGAACAAGGGGTAGTGAATGTGAGACATCTCCAAGTTGTTGAAAGAGTATCTCATCAATGTCTTTATCCTGGAGAACATGTCTTCTTTTGTCTTAATGAAACTAGACTATAGCATAAGTATTAGGACAACAGAAGAAAATGTGGGTATGAATCACTGTGGACAGGGGAAGAACTTCCATCTGACTCTCTGTTAACATTTTTATATATTTTGACTCATATTTTATCAAAGGCATTCTGTATTTTTCTGCATTAATACTTGATCTCTTAATGACACATGTTTATACAGAAATTTACATTACAGAACCATGTAGAAATGAATGCATAGCAATAATAAAATCCTTGTCAGGTTAGTTGCAATATTTAAATTTGACTAGCATTTGAAACAAAATTTCAACTCCATCTGTCATATATTATCCACAGAGAAGCTAGGGCATGCGCATATGTAATTGGATTATGATATAATGAAAACACACCCAAAGTGTCTTGCAAAAAGTCTTATGATATTTCTTCTAGGCTTGTTTCTTTATTTTGCATTAAAGTCTTTAATGCTAAAAATTAATACGATGCACTGAATATGAGTTTCTAGTATTTTTTCAAATAGATGCTTTATGTGAGACAAAATATAATACAATAAATATGGCCCATGTCAAAGGATTTCAAAGTTTTTTATGCTCCATAAAAGCTTTAGAATGCTGACTCATCTATTTCTGCTGTTTATTTATTGGCATGCTTAGTGTGAAAATTTCTTTTACAAGGAAAATAATTCAAAGCTTACTGTTGCTGTGCTAAAGAAATGCATGAAACTTGCCATTAAAAACTGTATTATTGGTAAGGAAAATGAGTAAACAAAATTCTTTTACATTTTACTCTGTTAGAACTTCTAAAATATTTTTTCTCTGTGAGACAGTAGGAAGACAGCTATCAAATAACTGCTATATACTCTCCTTTTTGTTTGATCCCTTCACCATACTTTCAAGGAAGAAATTATCACACCTCCCTTGAAAGGACTTAGTATTCTATCACTTCATGGTTACAGTTTTTGTAGTGAAATGATAAGGTTTCTCATTTTCAGTATGTTATTTTAAATAGTCATCCTCTGCCTTCATTTTTGGAAGAGTAATTTTTGCCAGAAGGAGCTTTCAGTGCAAGAATTCAGGGAAAAATCAACCCTCTTTGGAATACATAGTGCCAGCTACTGCCTTTCCAAAATCAGCAGTACATTCTGATGTCTGTGAATTCATACATGGTTTATTTTAGGATGAGGCCAATCTTCTGAAGATGCTTGTTTCTTTACATTGACTACATAAGGTCTTGTGACTGTAAAAGGTGACTAATACCACTTATCAAGCCTGCAGATGTCTACATTGAACTGACAAACCCTACAGTGAAAAAAATTAAACCTCGTTCATGCACAGATGCTTGTTGGTTAGGTTGTTTTGGGGTTTTTTTGGTTTTTTGTTTGTGGGGGTTTTGGTTGGTTGGTTGGTTTTTTTTAAGCTGATAATACGATCAGGGAATCTGTCTTATGACTTACATAAACTTTCAGTTAACCTTAGGCTGGGAAGTATTACTCACTGGACTTGCCTGTTTTCTACAGAAACAGATGCCCAAGTTTAGATTGTTAAAGCTAAATGAAGTGACTCTCTCCCCAACAGCTGAAAAGATACATAAGCAGTTTTTGTACCTTGTGTGACCCCTTAGTCTTCACCTCATTCATTAGTTTAATCCTACCTTAGGACATCTTTGAAAAGCTCAGGTAATTGAATCAATTCTATATACAGTAATTTTTGTAAATGTTTCCTATTTTCTATTTGCTTTGAGTGGATTTTTAATAACCAAGTTTTTCATTACACGTGATTTATATGAGGATTTCTAAGTTCTAAAAAAGAGGGACATGTTCACTAGATTCACATGTCAATGAATGGTGTTGCTGGACTTACCCCGTCCTTCTGCACTGTTCTTGGATATTTGAAGGCTTCTATGTAGGTGATCAGTTAAAATGGGTGATTATGAAGAAATAGCACAATGTCAATATTTAATAACTGTGATCACATCGGCAAACACAATATGTACTGCTGGAAAAGTGCTGATGTCCAAACTAATCAAAACTGTCTGTAATCTATATTCAATTTTACTTTAAATGTAAAATGATCCTTTTTAAGTCTTCAGATAACTGAAACAATAAAGTAATTATAATGGAAATCATAAGTTTGCATATAAAAGGATTCAGAAAAGACAGACTAATATACCTGGAATTTTTATGTCTGCTAGTTACAGAAGTACATGTGACTTTATAAATATTTATGCAGGGTTCAATGCCATCTGTCAACAATTAAAGTATATGTCACATTTTAAATCATAGTCTGCATAGATTAGGATTACTATAATTAGAATATTGTGCACATATTACAGCTGCAGAATGGATGAGCCAGGCTTTCTCAGGAATTTCAAAAAAAGGCTTCTTCTATATGACAATATTCTGTATGGTATTTGATTGCATCTGAATAAGTAATGTCATAGAGAAATAGTATAGGCAGCTACTTGAACTTGGAGCTAGCTTGTCTCAGAAAAACTATAATCTTATCACACATACAGATACCCAATGGGATCTAAAGAACAGTTCTATCAAACCTTTCAGAGAAGACTCTGATTGTAAATGGTCCACTTCTTTATGCACCGAGAAAACACTTAAATGTGCTGTAAGGAGACCGTCTTGAAGATTTTGAAAAACAGGCATGATGCTTTTTGACAAGACCAGGCAATAGCAACTATTTTAAGAATAGTTTGGAGGCAAAAAGGATTTAAAAATACAGCCCTTCATACATGATAATTTTAAATTTATGCAAAGCAGCCTTACTATGCAACTATAATCAGAGTATAGTTATATAGAAGTCATGAAAATAAATGACAGCTGAAGAACCAGCATGGGTGGAGTAAGTTGTGTGGCAGAAAGGCCTTGTTTTAACCTCACTGAGAATTCACTTGCCTTGTGAAGAGTGCCAGCACACAACCTCAGTGACTGGAAAACTTTCAGTGTAAGGCATAAGTGGTGCATAAATGATGTCTTGGAGTTTGTACTAGCTTTCTTCCTAAAGCATGTATGTCAGAAATGAAAAGAAGATATACTGGACCTTATGAAAGACTTGGTAAATAATGCAGAAGCCTCTGGATGTATGTTTTTTAGCTGTGGTGTGTTTTGTGGCAAATTCATATTGTAAAGGTTAGGCCAGACAAAGTCACAGATAAGGACTGATGGTATGCTTTTGTAATTGATATCCAATCTCACGATTCTGGCTTATTATTTTAAGGTTAATTTCTTTTGTATCAGGAGGAAGAATGTTTTTAACATAGAGAATCCCTTCACAACAAAACTGTGCTATAAACAACATTGTTATAAAACTAGCACACTCCAAAGAAACATTAGAAAAGAAGTTAAATACAAGAAGAAAGTAGAAGGACGGCTTCACTTTTGCATTAGTCATTATTCAGTAGGTAATACAACTTCAAAATGGTCCTTCATACTTAACAAAATGTAACCATTAAAAACGTTTCCCTCTTCAGCAGCTGCACATGTACTTTTTCCTTACATCAGAGCATTTTAAATTGATCTAGAAGATGAGGTGAGAGTAGACACCTATAAAGTTCAACACAGAACTCAATTACTATGAAACAATACCCTTCAGTATTAATTTATCTCACAATGACTTTTTTTTATCTACAAAACAATGGCTAATGCAAAAGTAAAGGTTTCCTTCTAGTTTCTTGCATTTATCTTGGTTTCAAATGTTTCTGTGGGTGTACTAGTTTTATAAAGATATACTATGCTTGAAATATTTTTTTTTCTTGCTGAAACACTTTTACCATTTGTTTATAAACCTATAAAATTCTGTCATAATGGGATGCGGTGTCACAGTTTGTTGTTAATAATTTAGTGATAACTGCACATGAGTGTCTCTTCGTTCTCTGAGTACACAAATCAATCCTGGCAGCATATTTTTCTTTTGTATATGCCTCAGTTTTATTTGAGATAGCTGAAGTCTACATACTGTAGTATTCTATAATCCCTTTTCCAGACCTAGAGTCTATAAGAATGAATTATTTTACATGCAGATAGATTGGGAAAAAATAAAATCTCTACTCTGAATTAGCGCAGGCCATAAGTATTTTGTGGACCTGCAATTCTACAGCGGTTATTAGTTGGCAGACATATGTGTATTGGAGGCATATTCTGTTATTTGTGTGAGATTTCTGAAATGCTGAGAACCCCACAAACATGACTCCTGTCCCAGATGACTCTTTGGTCTGAGTTGCTCACTTCCACTCTTCTGTGAAGTCAGTGATGTGTATGCATATCAAGTCTATATTTCATATACCACTTGCTGTTGTAACTTATATCCAGCATGCATTACCTGGGGCTAAAAGCAAGATGGTTTTGCCTCCTTGAGGAACAGAAAGATATACTATGCTCTGGTTTTCAATAATTTGCTTATTCCCTGTTATGTGTTGGCATCAATGTTAGTGGTTCCTATCATCTCTCACTGATAAACCGTGGGTGAATTATTTCACTATGTCATCATGAGTTCTCAGAGAAGAGGCTTTATAACCATTCTATTAACTAATTAACTGAACTATGTCATACAGAATACCTGTTAGAATAACTCAGCTGCATAGAGCCTGCAAATCATTACAATAATAGATTGTCATGATATGTGAACAGAAACAGTCTTATTTACTTCTTTTTGACTTTCTTATTTCCTGGTGCAATATTATTTTAGTGCTTTTCCTTGCAGAATAAAAATAACTGGAGACATAAAATGTGAACATGACTGCTTTGTGAGATACTCTTATATTTGAGACAAGACTATGGAGTCCGTCCTTATAGTGTGTCTTGGGACAATCTAGGACTCCTCATACCTGCATACTTCATATTATGTTTTGTTAATAATCATGGTCCTAATAAGTTTGTACAAATTCTGACATCAAATTTTCAGATGAGTGATGTTTTCTTTTTGTTATTGGACAATCAGCTTCCATTTCATTTAAATAAACATACTGTTTCCCTTGCTTCTTGATTTCCTATGTCTTCACAAATATCTGGATAAGTGGTATTTCTGAAAATGTCATAAAACTGGAAAGAACTTCTACTCCAGGAAGCAGCAAAAATTAATTCTGCAACTGCTTCCTCAATATACTGGTAATCTCTTCCAGGCTGTATTTTAATTTTCCAAGCTCTAAGCAGCTTCATCACTACTATGTGTTGAACATACACAGCCCCTCATTTAAATCTGTCACAGAAGTTTATTTAATTTATAAAATGGTGTATGTGAGGCTTTATTATCATGTCAAAATTGATAGAAAAAAATTTATTTCTCAAGCTGTATACAACAATTGAAAAAGATTTGTAAAAGTCAACAATCTAAATTAAGGTGCAAAGACTTCAAGCTCACCAAAATTCAGTGAGGTCTTTGAGGAGTACTGAGTATTTCTATTGCCCTGAATTAATTTCTTCATTTTTCATACAACCAAGGTTGTATGAAACCAGATAAAACAGAAGTTTGTGGTGTTTTGCTTTAAGGCAATGTTCTGTATTGTGTGCTGCAACGATGAAAGTCTTACTGAAAACTTAGCCAGCTCACAGGACTCTCATCCAGTTTTTAAAGCCAGGAACAAAAGAGCTACATCTTAGCAGTAGGTTTGGAAGTCTTTGACTCCCAGGTCACTGATTTCAGGTGAACTGATTTACAGCTGTGGGTAGCTTTTGGCATAATTATACAGCAAAAGTACATTGTTACAAGATGCCTTAATTACTATGCACACCTTCTCAACAGTGTTAAATTTTAGGATTCCTGTAGCCATATCTATCTATATCTATATATATCACATATATCTACTCATATCTGAACTGTTCTTTCTTACTAATAGAGAGGAATAGGTGATTCTAGGATACAAACCACCTTGTCATATAGAAAAGCCTAAAGCAAGTCAGAGGAGGGGCTTTAAAGATTCCTGTTTCTTTCTGTTGAACAGAATATATCAGGATGAGTAGCTCAGATATAAATACATATAATTCATTTACATGAATCCTATAGAACTATAAGCAAGCTATTCCTTTTGGTTCCTAAATTTGAGTTTGAAAGATAAATCAGAAACCTTTAGAGGTATGGTTATTAAGATTTAAACATCTTCTTAAATACAGTATTAGCCCTGCTGTCAACATAGTCTACATGGATCTTACACAGCAGCTGTTGCATCTCCTCCCTCACTCCAGAGTCCCCTCACACAAAGGCTGGAAAAATAAAGTGAAAGAAGAAAGTATCTTTATGCTGCTGGTAGATAAAAGAAAGCACTGCTGGTGAGACCATCCACTGAATTCCATTCTCTGAAATCGATTCTCCTGGCAAATCACCACTTTATCCATTCAAAATAGGGTAATGTAATGTACGTCTAACAATCCAGTAATGTTTTTTATCATGGTGGCATCGGTGATTAATGCACCTTTTTCTGTACTGTCTTCTGAATGGCCCTCCAGTTGAAATGGGAAGCAACATGTTATAAAGTGAAAACCATTCCAGAAGCTGTTGATATTTTTAAAATTGTTTCTTTAACTGGCTTATCATGTCTTTTCACCTGCAAATCTGTGAAGTATAAGGAGAAATCAGACCCTGAAGTAGTCTATTTAGATTATCTGTCATGATGTTTAATTCGCTTCAGCTGTAACTTTAATCTTATGTTTTCATTGACACTGAGAGGAAACTAGGGTCTACAGATTATTAACTCAAGTAACAATCTATGTCATAAAAGTGTGGCAACTCCTACTTTTGCAACTATAAGCTAAGAGTTTCCACAGACTAGAAATACAGAGATGGAGAAGTGATGTCATACAGATAAATTGGAGTAGAATCCAGTCCTAGTTTAGTTTTCAGTAACAATTTTATATAATCATGGCTGTTGAAACACTAAATACATATATTATTCTTAAGAGTAAAATAAACATGCTACTGTCATGATTTTGTTGCTAAGAAACAGTCAAACTAATAACTGACTGATACTCTTGTCAGTACAAACTAGTGCATTATAATGAGTTAATGCTCACATACTCATGTCCATCCTTATACATGAATTATTGCAGATTGGTGAATTCTTCTCTATTTCACAGCTTCCTTGGTGTGCTTGGTTTATTCTATTTGAAAAACTGTCTTGTGTAATGATAGTTATCAGATTAATTGAAACTCTCTGAGTTCAGTACATGTAATTGTATTTAATTCTCCATGTGGTTTCATAAGTTCTAGTTGTTAGCACTCAAATATTTGGTTTGAAACATTTTCCAAAAAATACAACTCTTAAGTTTTAATCAGCATTTTTTTCTCACAAATATTTTTATCTTTATTCTTGATGGTAGTACATTTCTGTAGAGAAATAATACGCAAAAAAATAGTGACATTTTGCATTTTATAGCTATAGCATCTAGTTGATGGGTGGGATCCTGTTGGGCTTTTGTCCATTTGGTCTAGTTGTGCTAGGAGCTGTGCTGTTATCAAAGAAAAAAATGAAAAATGTAATTTCTGTCTAAAAGAATTAAGAATTAACTTGGAAAACTTTTTTATAGTTATTTCTTTTCTATAAATCTCAATTTAGACACCTGCTTTTGCTCATTTGAATAGGTCCCAGTTTTCTATTATCTCTGCTGATTAGGATTATGGTTTAATTGCATATACACAGATGCCTGAACCCATTGCAGCTGCTCAGCATCCCTTGGCCTACAACTGCTGCTACAGAACGTCTTCTGCAAATTCTCTCGCACACCTTTCTCCCCATGTAGCACCCCAGGTACTCTAGGCCATCTCAATGGCACTAGACAGCCATGTCCAGAAAATTAAATTGAGCCTCTAACATGCAAATTACTACTGAGGACCTTAGACAACTTACAGAAAAAAACACATTTTTTTTACATCTACACTGAGGTGTGTGAATCTGGAGACAAAAGCCACCCAAAATCCTGGGTAAACTTGTTCAAATGAGCTTTATCTTCAGAGGAATGCAATGAAACAGATGAGCAAAAAAGAACAGTAAAATAAGAAAATCCAAGCAGATCCATGACTCTAAACAACAGATATCAAAGATGTTCATACTATAGCTATAAAAATATCTTCAAGGAAATCTGGCTGGTGATGTGTTTTTTTCTAAAATTTATGTTTCTCTTCAATTATTATAATAATCTCTTTCTGCTTATAGCTATGCTGTGTTCATGGATGGGTAAAACGGGAAAAGAACATTAGGCTCTAAACATTAATCATACATAATGTGGCTTTGTTATTTCAAGTGTCTGGACAGAAAGAAGAGTATAAGCTATTTTTCTGGGGTTTATTTTTGCTCTCATTTGTTATCTTAGAAATGCCAGACTCGTTTACTCAATTTTCTGAGGATGATTTAAATCTACAGGGCAATGCTTGCAAGACATGCAGTTATTTGAGGCCAAGAATACATAAATATTTTTTAAACAAATCATGTTGATAGTGTGCATAACTGTGCTAGCAGGGATTGCACCAACAGACTAGAGCCAAGCTTTTCTTCCTGTATGTACTTGGAACCTGTAATAACTGGAAAGAAAATTGTCTATGACTATGATTGTCTATGACTAAACTCATGTGACAAACCTGAGTTGATGGGTTTTAGCTGTACAATGCACTCACAGATGTAAGGCAAGATTTTTCCAACAGAGAAGACTTTATTTTTAATAATGTAAAAAATTAAGAAGAGGGCATTTGTTGAGAGACAATTACATTTAAAGCTGTATCTATATTGCTACATAAGAAAAGGATCAAGGATGAGAGCACACACTGTTTCATGCCCTCTGTGCTTGAAATTAGCCTTTTTAATTAGAGATTTCCCTTAAGGAATCTGACTGGAATAATCCAGAATGGAAATAAGTTATAAATCCTGAGAAATGTTGACATTCAGCATCTATTGCTCTAGCTCATTCCCAGTTCTCTTTTCTTCAGCACTGTAGACATCAAAAAAAAAAAAGTTGTACCTGTTGTATTAAATAAAATTGGTCATGAAGTGCAAGTGTCCCACTTCATGCAGCAGAGTAATCATATCCAGGCTGTATGTTGGGAACAGTCCTTAGACTATGCTAAGGCTCAAGCTGGTGTCAAATATTTTTTTGTGGAGAATTCTAGTTGGGTCAGTTCAAATATGTGATGGCCAGGAAGCATGTTAATGATGGAACAAAATGGACAGTGTATGCTCGTGCTGGGCCCTCAGGCTTTGTTGAACTGTTTCTTTAGTGAAAATTATTAGTCTTTTCTACCTAATCCAGTAGTTAGCTTCCTGTGAAGTGTTTGCTTACTAATAGTTTTGAATGGTACCTAAATAACTACCAAGAAGAAATGTCTAGATTTTGAAGTACTATATTACTAAGATGAGGTAGTTCCTATTTCTACTATTCAAGCAGCAACTGTTTTGATCATGAGGTAGTCAAAGTATAATCAGAGAGCACAAAGGGTAAGTTACAGCTGTGTGGTGCAGTGCTGGCCGACTGCCACCTTACTGATTCTTGCTTACATTTACTGAGAAGAATGAATGTCTGTTTCTTTCTTTGTTCAGATGAGTTGCCTTAGACTGGAGAGAAATGTGTTACTTCATCTGGATTTCAGGTTACTGTTTGATTGGTGATTTAATGGAGTGGAATGAGTCTGCAGGCTTGAAACATGGAGTTTTAGCCCTGGATCTTGGACAGAAGACAGTGGGTTTGAGTGTATACATTATTTGTACTTTCTGCATCATCTTAGGGATTTGAAGGCTATAGCTGGTTATAAATCTCACTCTGTCTTTAAAAATTTCATGTAAAAAGCGAAATATAAGGAAGGAGCTGATATACTTCACACAAAGCTACAGTTTTTTATTAAAAAAAAAAAAAAAAAAAAGACCACAAGGCACTATCATGAGGGACTGCCAGAGTTGTAATACTAGATATTCTAATAGCAGTCTCCAATATAAGCTGGACATCTAATTTAGAATACATATTTTTATTAAAGATCTTTCACATTATTGGAAATGAAATTGCAGGAGATTCTGACCTACAGAGTTTGAAGTATTTTTTTTAATGAGATTACTGAATAGAAATGCTGTATTTTTAAGCATTCAGGTATGTAATGCTAAGTAGAGGAATAAACTTTAGCATACTTTATTCCTTTAATTTGAACAACTGAAATAGTCATACTTCTAGATATAATTCTTCTAAGTTTGATCTGATTAGGTAAATTGGATTCACTGCTGAGCTCCTTTGGGATTCCCTCCACACATACTTATGATATGCACATAAATGAAAGAAGAAATTTTATGTCTGAGCTTAGTTTACACTGACTGCAAGGAGTATCATCAAGATATTTTATTGAAAAAAAAAAAAAAAATTTATATAAAACCCGTGTTTCCCCTGAAGGTATATGATGTGTAAGATAAGTAAATGGGATGCTAGATTTTTGTTGAAAGAAAACCAATATTATATCAGTTTCAACAGTGTAAACATAAGTTCCCTTCCCCTTCTGTGTTCATCACTCATGAGAGATTAATACACTTGTAACTTCCTGCGAGCACAGGAAAGTAAAACAGAATCCAGTCTTCTCATTTAGAATAGGCTTACCTACATGAATTTGCAGATTTTTGAGAACCAGAAAGGACCTGTTTGGTTATGTAGTCTAACCTCCCACATACTCTAAACTTGACACAATTAATTCATGCTTTAAGGCAAATTTGTTTAATCCAGAACATATACATTTTATTTTTTTTCAGAACTTGACCAGAACTGTTAATAAATTATTTTGATACAGAACAGCTCTTATAGTTGTTTAAAAAGTATAGTTGTTTAAAAAGTATGATAATCATAATAGAGATTTGTTTCGTTCACTTTTAATGTGTAAATAAAAATTTTTCATTCATTTGCTATTTTCATATGCCTTGGCTTGCTACACAAATCTGTCAAATCTGTGCTTGCCACATAGGCACTTACAAGATTGGTTAAAGAAATCTTTGCTGTGGTTTTTGTTTGGTTTCGGTTGGGTTGTGGGTTTTTTTGTTTGAAAATTTTTTTTAGGTTTTTTGTTTGGTTTTGTTTTGTTTTGGTTGGGGGGTTTTTTTGTGTTTTTTTTTCCTTTTTTTTTTTTTTTTGTTTGGTTTGGTTTGGTTTGGTTTGGTTTGGTTTTGGTTTGTTTTTTTTTTGTTGCACTACAGGATGAGCTCCTTGGTTAAAAATAGAGTACTTTTTGTTCCGCTTGAATCACTGTAATAGAACGCACTTGTGTGCCATCACAGAGGAAACAAGAACTGGAATGAGGAGCAATACAAAATCACTAATATGACTTAATATTCCTATTTCTGTCCCCAAAGATATCCCATTAAAATCTTTGTCTAGAATACTACTCTTGATAATTCATAGTCTGCTGACTATCCAGGACACCCATGATTATTTTACAGGACAGAATACTTTGTCTTCTATTATGCATGTACTACAATATTTAAACTTGAAAATTTACATTTGTCTGTATTTTATTATAGTATGTGTTTAAAAATTCATTGTATTTCCTGTCTTATTAGAAGAGGTATGTTCTTAGTTTGTCACTTCTCTTTGTTATTTAGAAGTTCTCCACTTTTTATAGGAGTGAATTTTTTATCATTACCATTCTGTGTCTTACTCTGCTTTTCAAGTCATTGATAAAATCTTAAATAAACTTGAAAAATTACCAGAACCTATATGACAGTGCAACCATACACTTTTAGTGATAATTTTCTAAATTATTCTGGCTTGTCAGAAGGCTTCAAATATCCTCATAGATGCCCCTATAGCTGCTGTAACATGTTCATTTTCCTACTGAAATGTTATTAGTACCAAGTCTAATGTAAATGTATTTACAGAACACCGTAAGTACTTTATTTTAATGTAACTTCTGTCTTGCAAAGTTGAAATATCATTCTAAAAGATGAATTTTCACAAAAAAATTTAATGGAACTTCTCAGTATTACAACCTTTTTCAGAACTGCTGTTTATGTCAAAGAAAGCATTCCACTAAGTCACCAGTGAAAATCGCAAGGGGCTTCTGCCACTAGCAGAAGACATATTTTTGATATCAGAACCTCAGTTCAATAAGGTTTCACCAAAATTAAGAGAAAAATCCAGCAAATAAAGCCTGGAAGGAATTGACATGCCTACTGTAATCTCACAACACTGGTGACCTAACCCTTGTCATAACTCAGTTAAACTGACATGGTGGCCAATAATGTTTGGTTGCCAGTATTTTCATTGACATTGAAAGAAAATTATGTGTGATTAAATCCACAGGTTATTTGATTTAATGGAAAACCTTTTGGATACCTGAAAGAAAAAGAGAATATTTTAGGCTGCAATACGCAGGGAAGAACTTTTATTGTGCTAGGCTTTTGGGCATACAGTATACAGCAGTAATCCTCCTTATTGAGCAGAAAGACCCAGTAAGTGTATACATCAAAATTCTCCAGTATAACCTGTTTCTTTTCCTCTTAAATAATAGCTATATGAAAAGTGCAGCACAACAGAATAATCATTTTAATTGTCCTTTATATTCATTTCTAATGTGAATCAAGGTAGCTTTGAAGTAGTACATGGATTGTATAAATTTAATAAAGAATTTATATTGGATCAAATACATGCTTAATGGAGAACTAGCACTGAGATTTGTGAATTTATATGGAAACAATATTTCTTCTTGCACAATTAAGGAGACTGAAGAGAATGACAAAACCCAAATTACAAACAAGCTTGTTCATTCCCTAATCTCTACTCTTTCAAGTGCAGTGAAAAGTTTGAAAGAAGTTGAAGAACACTTTTTCAATGTTGGTTCTACATTTCGGGCAATTTAGTAGGATGATCTTGGTTTTCAGATTTCTAGTCATAAGTCAATAATGCACAATAAGTAGAAAGGGAAAAAAAAGAGAAAAGATAACTGCTTTGAACTGAAATTTAGAGAAGCAGCAAAATATGAATACCTTATCATGCCAATATATTTTTAAGATTGAGAAAGAGATACAGGATGTAGAGGCGGATGAATGTTCTCAGGCTGAAAATATGTATATATACTGTACTATGGAAACCTTGGCAGCAACTCTTGTTTGAAAAAGTGTCTTTCTAAAGATTTATTCCCGTGTTCACGCCACAGAATTCAGGATAAGATCATCATACAGCTGGCTTTTGGGCTGTGTCATGATTTGAAAAAATAAGAGAAGTGTCTTATTTATTAAACTGCTGTGGTTTCTTTCCATAAATATTATGTTAGCAGAATTATGGCATGGATTACACAAGGAACAAGGCAGCTATACATTTTTTTTTTCTCTTAGCTACATAGTTTGTCTTTCATGTAGCATATAACTGTCTAATAAAACTTTTGAATCAAAATTGATGCATAATTTGGTTCTGCTGATTCAGTAGCAAATGGCTTTCTTATACAATATTGCAAGTGGCTTTTATAAAGATACTGAGATTTATCTGAATGATGTCCCTAGTATTGATTAAAATATTTTTGCTGGGCACTGTGCAGCACTTAACAGATCAAGTAGTCTGGGAAGTGACTCTGTACTGTGTAAATAAACTTAAGTATATTGCCCAAAAATATGAACCCAGTATCTTGATTGAACAACAAAGCAAACACATTATTGAAGGTATAAAAACATGGAGTCTATTTGTGTCTAATTAGTAGGTATTTGCAGGAGAAAAACCATCTGACTATTAAAGAATCTCAGTCAGTGATGTTTCAGCAAGTGTACAGAAGTCTTGTTAGGTTGAAGCAAGTGCAGTTCACAAGTGTGTGCTAGCTCTTAATTTAGAGTAGATAAATTTATGAGAATTCTTAACATTTGTAAGAAACTGTTTCTTTAGAGATTATGAAGTTTATATGTATCTGACGTGCAAACTAAATAGAATATGAATGGGGCAGAGGACACACTGTGTATGAACGTGTCAAGGCTTAGGGTCAGGGCAGCCCACTAGACCTATAACAGACACTCTCTTTTAACCCCCTCCCTTCCCAAGGGGAAGAGAAAGAAAATAAAAGGGAGAGAGACTTAGCAATTAGAAAACAAAGTGAGAACAGCTTTAATGAAGACAGTAATAATAAAATGGAATATATACAAATATATATAAAAATGGTATCAAACCAACCTCCCACCCCCGATGGTGATTACATCACCCAGAGCAGGCACTTGGTAAGCAGGCACTGGGAAAGTCCCAGAATGGATTCAGTGGCAGATAGGAAACAGATTCAGGAGCTAGATTCTGGAACTAGATTCAGGAACACACAAATTTGGTTTGAAGGTCTAATGGACAGAGTCCTCCTCAGGTGCTGGCCATTGAAGAAGAGACCTTGACCCTCGTGTTCACTCATTTTTATACTGAATATGACATATATGGGATGGAATACCTGGCTGGTCAGCTGAGAGTCACCTGTCCTGTCCACTCCTTCCTGCAGGTGCACCCTGCACCCCCAATGTGGTACACAAGACTTATCAGTGCCTTGGTCTGTGCACCAGTTGTTTGTAGTAATTATAACCATAATTATCACTGCCAGCAGCAGACACTGCCTGTGAAAACAGGTTGCTATCTTCAGACAGTGCAGTTACTTAGAAGAGATCTAGCTGAAAACTAAAACCACTGAACAGTGATTTAGTTCTGTTCTAACTTGAACCAGGACAGTATGAATGACAGTCCAACCACTTAGTATTTAAAAGCTGGATGACAGAATTTGTACATTTAATAAATGAGAAAGATGAATATTATTCAGATGACTGCTTAGCTCTGTTTAACAGAATGGAGAATTAAGTTAAACTTGAAGATTTTTACCTCCTTTTTTGTAACCATGCTGACATCATTGTCCATGTCTATAGTGATAAAGAAAAAGAAGCCAAAGAACAAGCTTGTTTACTCAACCCAAATCACCCACACTGCTTCGGCCCATATCAGTCATCCCTTTGTTTTGATTTAGGCCACCCCTTATTAGTTCTCCTAAAACAATGCCCAGATGTGATTTGGGAGATAGTTCTCTCCAGGCTAGCACTGGCTGTACTAGTTTGGTCTGCCACCTTATGGTGGCCTTATAGTACCTGAAGGTGGCCTACAAGAAAGCTGGGGAGGGACTGTTTACAAGGTCATGCAGTGATGGGACGAGGGGCAAATGTTTTAAACTAGAGATTGGTAGATTTAGGTTGGACATTAAGATGTTCTTAACTACATGGGTGGTGGAACACTAACTGGTTACCCAGAGAGGTGGTGGAGGCCCCCATTCTGGAGACATTTAAAGTCAGGCTTGATGGGGCTCTGAGCAACTAGCTAAAGGTATCCCTCGTTACTGCAGAGGGGTTGGACTAGGTGACCTTTAAAGATCCCTTCTCACCCAAAACATTCTGTGATTCTGTGGCTCCTGGAGTTTTCTTTTTAAAGCAGATAATTAATAGAGAGACTTGTATGAAATTTTGGTTAGTCACTGAAGTTCTCCATCTCTACTGCTAACTTGCATACCGTATCTTGCCTTCAGCTGTTGCAGCACAAATCATTTCCTGAATACGATAAATGGGATCTCCATCAAACAGGCAGTGGTGGAGTTGTAGAACAAATCAGTGGAGATTGTGATGATGAAGATGGTTGCAGAGGATCAGGAAGTGGAGAAGTCAAAAAAGTCCTGAAAATCACAGACTGTAAGTTCATGATTCTATTTTCTTTGTGCATTAATAGTGAATTGGTGTATTTTCCACTAATATGTATCACTGAATTATTTCGGAAAAGGTGTGGAAAAATCTATATAATATTTCCAATATTTATAGGAATAGGACTGCAATTATAGGATTTCTATGAGCATGATATGAATATGAGGATCAGTTCCATTGTAACACGTTAACATATAGTGAACATAATGTAGACTTACCTCAACAGAGTATTTTAGTCAAACAAAAGATGTTACAATCACATGTCTCTGTGAGTTTAACATAAAAAGTTTGGCTAAAGTTAAGCAGATAAATTGTTCTATTTTTTCATGGAACTATGGCAATATGTAAGGTTTAGTTGTTGTAGCTAAGAACTACCACAGAGTTCCACTATTGGAATCAATGTACTGTAGAATTCAGCATCAATGCCATTATTTCTTACATAGTTTTCTGCTTTTCTTACTGGTCTGCATTATGGGGTTTTGTGTGTGTTGTGGGTTTTGATGTTTTGTGGTTTTTTTTTCCTTTCTGAAATGCATTTGTAATAGCCTTCTTTGAAAAACCATTTGTGTACTTCAGTGGCATGTAACAGCAAGCATAAGCAATTGGATTGAAGTGCAAGTTAACTAACTCTCTAAATCAGGACATGGTTCTGCATGTCTCATTTCTCTTCCCAGTGTAAAAGTACAGGCAGAGATGATGGGAATAGATATCTGATATCATCAAAACTGCATTTCTGCTTTTTTTTTGTCTTTATTTTTCCTTTTTTTTTTATATTCTGTATTTTGCCTTGCAAAATTCAATGCTAATACACAAGAAGTCAGGGTTGGTGTGGATCCCTGAATTTATCTATATTTACTACATTTGAGTGTGCTCCATGTTTCCAATCTTCAGTGAGAAAATGAGGTCCTTATTGACTTGACAGTGAAAAGACAATTTAGAAATGTGGCTTTAGAGAAGCTGTAGGGTATGCTTGCCCAATTATGGTTTGAATAACTGGAGAAATAAGACTGAGCATTCTGGGGCATGCCTTAGCAGGTCAGCTTGAAATCAGTCTAAGATGCTGTTTCATTGATACCTAGTCTATACATTTTCAAGTACAATTTCTCTGGATGGGATCTTAGATCCCATCTGCAAAAAGGTTTGGACACTTACTTTCTGAGAATGCCTTTGAAGATTTAACTTCTAAAAAAAGAAATAAGCGATCAAATATTTAAAACCAGATGTACTTTGGAATACTGGATATATTATATCTATTTAATAATGACTCTCTATGGTATTGAAAGACTGTAAAATACTCTTAGAATATGACTAGGGCTATTAAGATAGTATTAAATGACAAAAGAATTGCATGAGTAGTATATTTTATTTCACCCTTTTCTATTTCATTAGACTTTTTTTCACACTGATATATTTAGTATAATCTTTTAAAAATGTCAAATATATAATTAGCCTTCATATTCTCTTTATACTACATGTATTATAAATCTCTAGATTTATAAACTATGTATTAGGCATATTGAAGTTTGCATGTAACAGTGTCTCATTTGAAAAGATATTATAGAACAAAAATATGAGACCATACTGTTCAATATTATAGCTTCTGCATATATTTAGAGCGTAGAACTTTTGATGAGATGTGTTTTTATGGATTTATGCTGCCCTGAATTTATTTTTTGGAATGCACCTCAAAAGCTGTGTTTAATATATGCCAGAAAGAGTCCTACACGACACGACTTCGTTCTGGGGTATCGTACATACTTACTGACATGGACTTTTTGTCCAACAGAATTCTTAAAACATGCAGTTGATTAAGAATTTTGTTACAGTACAGGTCAAGAAAATATTTTTCTTCAGATATCACTTAAATGTATATTTAATATAAATGAAACAGAAGCTTGAACAATTCTTCTTTTGCATCATTGTGATATTTGAGTAGGACATTGGGAATAAAAGTGAAATTGAAAATGAAAAAAGATATATTTTAGTAAGCAAACTAAATTATCTTTTCAAGACTTATGATTTTATGTGAGGAACGAGAGTTAAAAAAATTGAATAATAAACATTGTCATTTAAGATGGTGGAATTTTTGTTAGCTTCAGGTGGCTAATATCAGTTTAAGGCTAAGTCAGACCCCAAACTCCTTGGTTTTAAACTGAAGAGCTAGATTTACTGTGGTAATATTGCTTACTGCTCTTTGAAAAGCATGACTGAACTTCACCTCAGCCTAGAGTTTGACTACAGTATGTTTGATTCTTATTATTATCCTATTATTTCTCATGCTTTTATTTTTTTGCAGACTATTTTTTTTTTTTGTTACATACAAAGAGACAGAAATATCTGCAAACCCTTCTGTATTTAGATATGGTTTGTATTTTATCATATGTCATGGAAGACCAATCAAAATTTATTTCTGAAACTTATATTTGTAGTGCTAAACAAACTGATGTAAAGGAAAAAAAAAAGGAGAGAAAAAAAAACACTTGCAGTGTGAAAAAGATGGACAAGTTATATTTGTTCAGTTCTAGCCCTTCATAAAGTTCTCATCTGCAAAAAGTTGCAATCTTACTCAGGAGTCAAGGTCAAGAATTGTTGTACATCTGTACAATATTGCTTTGCTTCTTCTGATATGTAACAGATCATTCTTCAGGTGTTCCCCTATTCCATACTGCTTCTATGCATTATAAAACACTGGCTTACGGTAATATGACCACATTTTTAAACTGAAAACTAGACTTGAACTGCAGTAGAACTGGATAGGTAGAGATGTGATGCGCATGTCTGGCCAAAGTCTATATAGCAACTTAGGAATCATGGCAGAAGAAAAATGTCGCTCATTAGAAATATCAGTTGTCTAGTATTTAATTTCTGTTTACTTTTAATTTCTATAAAATTGTAATAAAGCCATAAAGTTGAAGGCAGAAGTAAGGTGGGGCAAAGAAAACACAATTGTGGGTCAAACACCTATTTCTCTATAGTATAGAGACTCAGTCTTTTATCTTTGTTGAGAAATGAGAAACAGTAGACAAGTAAAAGAAGTGACACCAGGCTTGAGCAGAAGCACCAAGTAATTTGAACGTGATATGAACTCGGCCTTTACTCTTGCTGTTAGAAGCACACACCTTGTTAAAGTCATTTTGTCTAAGAAGAACTTTTTAGTAAAAGAACTTTCAAGAAGTTTTAATAAACTCCACATACTTACCAGATACTTACCTTATTGCCCTAGGTAAGCATTGCTATGGGAATCTGTAACACATTTATGATTTCTGAAGCTAAAAAAAGAATTATGATTTATACAATGGATGTTATTTCATCATTATTTATTATTGTGTCACATTAAAATGGGTGAAGAAAAGATTATTTATGGGGTTTAGTAACATCCATATTTTAACGGTATTCATTATGCACATGATTAATTCACTTTACCTTATACTTTTTTTGATACATGGAGACGTACTGATAGTATTGTTTTTTTCTTCACCAAAGAAATTCTTTACAGTCTTTTCCTTTGGGACAACTTTGCATTCCCTCATAATGAGCCAGGACAGAAAGAGGAATTGATGCCTATTTTGTGCAACAGAGTCTGGATGTCCTATCCAAAGCTTGGGTTCCTTTTTTTTAGCTATTCCAGACATTTTCACCAAGGAAAAGATCTTATCGGCAACAAATTGATAATCTTAGTAAACTGATAAAGTATGATACAGAAATAGCCCTTTTAAGTAAATTGCTTTCTATAAAAATTAAGTGTAAGGACATGTGTCGTTTTTTCTTAACATCATGTCATTGCCTTCTAAACATATACGATCCTCAGACCTAGAAGAAAAAGAGGGAAAGGGAGGAGAAATGTTTTTGCCAAGACAAACCTCTATAATTTTATGTGAACACAAAGCCTCTGAAGTCAAACATTAGTTATTTCTACACTCAGTGCTACACATCTAAGAATTATTTTCACTTAGTGTGGGAGACTGACAAATGTGTGGTGACAGGCTCTAGGCTTTGGAAGGCCAGTGAAGAGATTTGGTATTTATGATTCAGAATTGATAGCACTAGCATTACATTAGTGCTTAAAACATGTGGTATTTTAAAAAATTCTGCTTTTCATATCAAACAGTCAATCACGGCATTCAGTGTTTCAAAGCCCTACAATTGTGCTGTTTCACTTTTTATACATACTTTTAAAATACAGCAAATTGATGAAGTTATTTGAAGGAATGGTACTAGAAATGATAGTGTACTTTAAATGTATAAACCAAACAGTAGTATAAAGTCTTGACACTTCATTTTCTAGTTTTATTCTACCGTAACCCAGGAGCTCCCACGGGACTATTTCATGCGTCACAATGAATTACCTCCTCAAAAAAACCTGCAGAATGCAAGAGGTAATAACAACAAATACTTATCTACTATATATTGATTTGAATCTGTTTTCAAATAGCTCTTTGAGAAAGGGCTAATCTTGATATCGCTCCTTGGAGATACTCTATACCATCTATCAAAATTCTCATAAGACTTTCAGCATGACCACTAATTTCTGCCACTGCTTTGTCTTTCTTGTCTCATTTTAACATGCAAAATGGGTGTTTCTCTACTACAGCCAAAGATCTCCTCGTTCAGGAATCATATTTGTAGAAATATCAAGGATGTCTTTGTGCTTAAGGTATATACAGGTGTAAGCCTTGTCTCTCACTTATTTGTTTTTATCTCACCTGATATTCATCCTGCAGAAAGAAATCACCAAAGAGGTTTCATTTCTAGGACTACTTAATCTGTAGATTATTATTTTCTTGTTGAGATTATGCAATAAAGGTAAAATTTCTTGGAAAAGGCTTTATGTTTTGTTCTTTATGTAAAAAGACTGCACTATGATTCAAATAAATTAGTCTCTCTTATCTGACATTATACTTCATTCTCAAGTCCCAAACACTCTTTCTCCTCTTTCTACTCCTTCACTCACTTCAGTGTAGTTGCTTTTCTCTTTTTATTTTTTAAAAATGATTCTAATAGCATCATCTGTGATCAAAATTACTTAAAGATGGAAATAAAATTTCCATTATGATGTTTGCCATCTGTTACATTGTTTTAAGTTCATCTGCATTCTGTATTACCTCAGTAAAGGAAGAGACCCCTTATGTCTGAGTAGCATTTCAGGTTTTATTTTGTTTACACACAACAGTATTCTCCTAGTCCCCTGTTGTTAATTTGAAGTGTTCTTATTCACATGTCTTTGGAAGGACTCCATGACTTCAGCTCAGAACTTCTCAATACTATTAAAAAACAAAAACACAAAAGTATTTGTGTGAACCCCAAACTTGGTCCAAACATATCATAAACTTTAAAAAAGTGCTTTCTACTCAGATATTATATGGTGTCTTTTAGAATGGGTATAATTACCAATTCCTTGTTTAGCTATTTACTGAAGTTGTTTGATGTATTTTAATGGAATCAAATGCAGACTATTTTAAACTTACAAAATCCTGCAAAAGCAGACTGTGTGTCTTCCCCATCCCATAATTCTGTCTATACGTGGTGTTTTGTGTTTAAGATAATGAGTTTGAAAGGTGATTGAGGTGGAGAAAATGAAGGCTCTTACAAAACAAGAAACCTCATCTTGAAATGAAAGTGACTGCTTTTCCTCCCTGTAGCACCATCTGTGACTTTTGCACTAATTCCAAGCCAAAACATGCTTTCACACAGAAGGTGCTTTTACCTCCCATGTTTCATTGCAGTACCGTTCAGAATTAATTTTATAGTCCATAGTGCAACACTTGATGTATTATTCACTGTCAGGTCTGTTTCAGCAAGGACTATATCTACAGTTGGCTTTCTGATCCTTTGTAATTGTTTCTGTGTTCAAACAGATCAAAAGTGTCTACATATGTGGAACACCAATTAGAAGACTTTTTTTTCCCCCCTCTCTATCCAAGGAAGCAGCTTGAAGGATATCCCTGCTCGTGAAAAGAAAAAGTTAGAAGGAAAAAAAAAACATGGAGACTAGTGGGTTTCCTTCTTGCCCTGTTAATTGGAGCTCCAGTGTTCTCTAGGCTGATAAATTACTCTTTTGTTACTCCATTACCATGTAAAGAGACTGTCTTCTCCAGGATGAAAACTTTATTCCTATGTATAGCAAATTAGACTAAAGGTAGTTCAGATGTTACACAACCTGCATCATACCTTGAGCACACAATAACATGTTATGTATTTCTCTGATTATTCCAAAATGAAGCTTCTAAAGAGTTGTAACCTTGAAAAGAGAATCCAAGTCAGAAATGACATAGTCGAATATATCTACTCTGCTCAGCTTTGGGAGGCATAAAGCGGTAGACAGGAGGAGATTTTTTGAAAGTTGCTAAAAACTGAGAAGTATTAAGTTGGAATTTGTTCAACAGGCAGGTGATATACTCAACACTTGTAAGAGTGGCACTGGCTACTTTTCTTCTACTGCTCTGAAAATAAGAAAGAACTTAGGATATTTTCTATCCAGATATACAACTGTAGAAGCTGTTATGTTTTTCTTTTTCCTCAGGAAACATAAAAGAATGAATGAGAAAGCAATATGCATCAATACTTTGCAGAAAAGTTTGTTTCTTTACTGGTAACTGTGAGTGTGAATATTTATATATTGATTCTATGAAAGAATACTTGCAGTAAAAGGCTCCAAATTTCTGGTAACTTCAGAATTACTGGTATTATTATAAGGTAATTCCCATAAAGATATAACCTCAAGTTATTAATGCTGGTCATTTGTAATAATTACCCTGATCTCATGTGCTGTGTTTTAGACCAGTGAGTATGCTCTTTAAATGCTTTTTGATAACTTAAAGCATTTTAAGATCTTTGTGTTTGTGGTAGGCTGTATCACAACAATCTTCATGTTGAGTGTAAAATATTAATACAATTAATACAGGGAATGCACTGTTGAAAAGAACAAAATTCTATTAGGTGAATTAATTTCTGTCTCTGTGTGCATTCCCTCAGAAAATTTTGTGTAACCCTTCCCCTTATTTGATTTTGAATTAATGATCCAACTTGACACTATGGCTTTAATCCATTACTCAGGTTAAATTAATTAATCAAGAGGCACAAATGTTTACTCCCAAACAGAGATTGTGTTTGAGACACAGATGATATTCTTTAAATAGGAAGTTACTAAAAATTGAAATGTCATATTTTCTATTATCCAATATGGATATGCAGGTCACACCATTTGCAAAGTAAGATACAATGAAGTTATATTGTAACTCTTGTTTTTTACATGGAATTTCAAATAGAATTGGTTTGGGTTTTTTTCTCTCATTGCTTCATGCAACCAGGAACTAGGCATCCAGTCCACCTCTGCAAACTTCATAGGCTGGTGAAGGTCTATGCATAGGAGTCCACAAGTGGTTTTGTTTGTTATATTTTTTTATGGAAATCAGTGGAGCATGTTTATCACTGTGGCTTTGTTTATCCTTCAATAATTTATATCATTATATCTGTGCCAAGATTTCATCGTGTATACAGAAAAATCTTTGAACTTCTTAGGTGTTGACAATATATTATATATCTTCGTGCTGAAAGAATCTACTGATTTATTGAAATGTAAATTTTCCATAGGAACGTACTGATTGCATTAAATATTTGTCTTCAGAAGATTTTCAGTTCCCTAAAACACAAGACAAAGAAAGAGAACACCCCAGATTATGACTCTTCCTGGAAGAAAGGGTGATATACCCTTAGCATCCCAATTCTTATTAGCATATTATTTTATTGTGTTTTATTGATGATTTATGTGATATCATCAAAGTTATGTGATTTACTTATCAAATCCCTTCAAATAAGATAGTGGAAAATTGATTAAGATTCTTCAAAAAGGAACAGATTATGACCACATAACTTGTCTCCTACCTTCACCTATTATATGTCTGTCCGTCTACTTAAACAGAGCAGAAAGAACTAGAGGGAAAGAATATTCATGCTGAGTTTCTAGAGCTATGAGTAAAGCAATTCAGCTAGCATATAGGGGAAAAACAGAATAACCACTTCACTAGTGTCTGACCTGAATTTAGCTCTTTATTTTCCTAAAACAACTTTTAAAAGGTTTATATTTCAACCCATTAACAGACAAAAACTTCGAATACTTCAAAGGAAAAGAAGATATTGTGTCCAACTCCTAAAAGAGAAGTATTTCTTTATGCACTTTCTCCATGAAAAATATTAAAATTCCTTATCTAGTCTAGAATAAATTACGTACTATTTATTTTTGCATGTGCACCTGAGATATGCAAAAATAAGTCAAAATACACCACTTATTTATACATAGTCTGACTAACTGGAAAATAATAAGGCTAATATATGTTAGATTTTAAATTCAATGTCTGGTCAAGTTCTTTCTGAAGTCAGTAGGCATCATTTCACTAACTTCATAGCATTCTACATTTTCCAGAGAGACCACATAATGACTTTAGTAAGCGTTATAACGTTCTAATTACATTTAAAAAAATAATTATCTTATGATAATACTGCTTATTCTGAAGTTATGAGAAAATTTGAGTCTTTTACTACATGTATTATTTCATTGAACCAAAGTCTAATTATATTTCTAATAATTTTTAATTATTAATTGATTATAATTAAATCAATATTTTTTTACCATTTTCATGTGGTTTTTAAAATGTGCTTTTTAACAGTTTATTGAGTATTTGAAGAGAAGATTTTTGTTATAGCTCTTGTGATCATGGCCCTTGAACCACCTATACTGTTCTATCAAATCCTCCATCAATTCAGTGAATTTAGATTTGGAACACAGTAAAATAAATGTTAAAACTACAGCAAATCAAAACATTAATGACTATTATATTAAAAAGGAATTATTTCACTGAATTGAAAGACAACTGTAAACCACTTTTGACTCTGCCTGTGAAAGAGTCTGCTTCTTTTTCAAAGTTGTGAATCACAGCAGACCTTTATCTTTCAACCTATTTTTTAAACAGATTGTAACCATAATAAATGTCACCCTTTTGTATACTCAGAGGTAGTTTATAATCAAAGGTAGTTCCCCTGCCTGTCATGTGTCTCTAGTCTTTATTATATTCTTTTAAAAAAATCAAAGTTTGTGATCTCTGGAGAGTTCCCTTTGCAGCCTGTGCAGAGACTTAAATTAGACTAATTTCTTATTTGTGTCTTCCACTATTAATAACTTTAGTGCTCTGAATAATCTGCTTCTCTGTAATTTATGTTCAGATTTTTTCTTCACTTTTATTTAAAAGACAATAAATGATTTTCTGTTTGTCACAGAAACTTTTTTTCCTAGAAATAATCTATATGGGAGGTGTGACTACGCAAGACCTAGTTCTTAAAATCTGCAAAACACATGTGAATGTAAAAAAAAAAATAAAAAATCAGCAACATTTTCCTAAGGAAGGGTGAATCTGTTCTAAAATAGTCTGTTATAACCTGTATTATCTGAAGCAATATTTTCACAAGACAGCAACTGAGTTTCCTTTTTCTTCTGTTCTTCTAAAGTACAATGGTTAGACATATATATAACTCCAATCTGGCCTACGAATGTGTTGCCTCTTCTAAAATTGGTCTGCTAATAGGCACAAGTACTGTTTTTTTACTTTCTAGAAGGAAATGTGTGGAAAAATATTTTTTGTGCTCTGATCCTCTTCAAGGATTCCGCTCTAGGTCAGTTACTTAATTGTAGGAGTTGGGAACTCAGTAGCCTAGACATCCTCTCATTTTAGAACATTTCAGGAGTCTGTTTCACTATGTGCTCAGTAGTTTCCTTTGCCTGTATGAAGTGTGTTTCCAGTGACTACAGCAGGAGTTAGCTCACCTTAAACCCTGCATTGTAGATACCTACATTTAGAAAAGTGAATCTGGAAATAAATTCCACTTTCTGTTTTCAAAAGCTGGCTAACCCGTACAATGCTCTGCCAGATGTTGGCCAGTAGCAGTGAGATTAGACATGCTAACATGAGTAATTTTTCTTACTTGGAGCCCCATTAAGCAGACTCTGCTCAAGACCAGTAGACATGCCTGAGGAAGGGAAAATCTTGTTTCATTGTGTTTTACTCACTTGCAGAAACAGAGGGTTATGTCACAGCTCAGAAAACACAGACTTCATCAAAGGCATTCTTTATGGCATCAGTATTTTTTATGTCAAATCCATTAGGACTCTGAAACATGGATCTTTTCTCCCATTTGTCTGTCTTTCTCAAGTTATGTTCCATGTGGTCATCCCCAGGTAGCACCTTTTGTAGACCAAGGTTAAAGTAAGGGCCCCCTGAGTAGCTGGTATATTACTCATTCAGACATATGATTTGGGCTTGTTTTGAACATGGTGATCATGGACTGATCACATGGAAATGTGTGTCAATTTTCTGGGCAGGTCATGGATTCCAGGGTTTTTAATTTACTTATCAATAATGCCTAAGCATTAAGTCAATCAATGTAATTTTAATTCAAGGGTCAAAATATCTCTGAAGACACATCATGAAGGAGCAAAATGTAATGTTGACAACAGTGGTAGACTGAAACAAAATGCCTAAGAAAAAGAAATGAGTCCCAAAGATGAAATTTTTGAGGAAAAATTCTGATTGAATTGTTTGAACAAGTGTGATTGGATAAGGATGTATGAGAAATAGGCAAAAATGTCTTTGTTGACTACCTTTATCGTGTCTGTTCCACTGTTGTTAATTTTTTTCAGCTTCTGTAGTCTTAAATAGAAATGCTGATGTGTGTAAGACTCCAGTTCGAAGGCCAAAGGTGGATCCTTTTAGCATCTGTAGGATGTGAGAAAAACAGATCAGGACACTTACACAGGTCATAGTGATATAGAAAGTATAACACCCAGTCTTAGAGACTGCAACAGTGACATTTGGAAAATGTGTCAAATATGTCAGTCATCAGATAGAGCAGAGACAGCTGGCTGTTAAAAATCACAGTTTCTGAAATACCAGGAAGCAAAATCAGATTATAACAATTAGTAAATATTGCGTTGATACCTTCCACAGATAGTCAGTCATTAGGAAAAAAAAAAAAAGGAAGGAACTATTACTTAAGGTGAAGGTTTCCTAATGAAATTGTTCATCAAAAGCTGGTTATAGACAAAAATATTGATTATACATGTGACTTGCAGAAGTACTTGAGATTTATTAAAACATTTATTGTTTGTTAAATATCAGCTAGTTAAAATTGCCCATCAGGGATTTTATATTCAATAATTAAACAGGCATGCTCACACTTCTGAATGAAGATTATAAGGAATTTGAGTAGTATGTGTTGAGATAAAACCAAGGAGATCACTGACCTATTATCATCCTGAGTGAAATTTTCAACTTGGGGAAAAATAATTTAATTTCTTGTCAACAAAAATAGAGGAAGATGGTAAGAAACAAACATCTTCCCCCCAATTCCTGCTCCTTTATCACCTTCTCCCACTGAAAGGTGCAGAGGTGATGAAGAATGAGAGTTGCAGTGAGTTCATAGCAGCTCCTCTCTGCTGCTCTATGCTCCTCACATTTTCTTCCCTGCTGCAGTGTGGGTCCTCTCCATGGGAGTCCTTCAGGATAAGACTACTGCAGCATAGGCTCCTCTCCACAGGCTGCAGCTTCCTTCAGGGCACATCTACCTGCTCCAGTATGGAGTCCTTCACAGCCTGCAGTGTGGTTACCACACTGGTGCCTGGAGCACCTCCGCCCTCTCCTTCTTTGCCCTCCTTGGTGTTCAGAGAGTTGTTTCTCTCTCTCTTTTATTTTTTTTTTTTTACCCCCTCACTTCTCAAACTGCCTGGCAGCATTTTATCCTTTCTTAAGTATATTTTCTCTGTGGCACCACCATCTTAACTGAGGCGGCTCAGTGGTGTCCCGTAGTTGGTCCTCTGGATCTGACTGGAACCAGCGGTTTCTGGCACAAGGCAGCCATGGTCTCTTCTCATAGAGGCTACCCCTGCAGCCCCCACGGCCAGTATCTGACCACATAAACCCAGTGTAATAGCATACTGGCACTAGTGTGTCAGGTACCACAGGGAAAACATCTGTTCTTATCAAGGGGGAATCACTTTTGGAAGTGTGGCCAAGTGGACAGGTTGAGAAATTACTCAACTCAGCTTAATCACTTGCTTCTTAATCCAGTCCTGGTCATGAGCCAGAAATCTGGACAGTCCTATGAGTCAACTGCTGTACTCACACTGCAAAAAGGGCAATATTTGGAAGGTTTGGCCTGTCAGATGGCAAAACCTATTTTTTATAGCTCTCTCTGGAGTAGGTTAACAAGTGTATTGCTCCATGAATTCTTATTTTAATTTACTTTTAATTTGATCAGATTTTAATACGTAAAAATCAGAGATGACATTTTTCTTGCAGATCTGCTTACCTACTCTTTAAGACTTCATCTACTCCAATTCCTCTGCCAAATATTTTTTATAGATTCAGGACTAGTTTGAGACCAACACCAACTACCAAAATCCCAGTAGCTTCTCAATGTGAAAAATAGTCCTGTGATCAATACCTTTGTTAACAACTTCCACAGAAAAAGGAAAAATTCAATACATACTAGAAATAAAAGACATGTGCAGAGAGACAGTGGCTCAGGAGTGAGCTGCGAGTGATCACACTTCAAGGCTCTTGACAGTGGACTGAGAAAGGTGCTCCTTCTGATTCTCAAGATTTGCGTCTTTGAATGAGCTGAGCAATATGTGTGATATATAATGTCATGTATCATAAAAAAGGAAAATACAATATAAATTGAAGACATTGTGGTAAAAACTGTGAACTCAAAAACATTTTTATGAAGCTAGAAAGTATTCCAGTAAACTATCAAATATAATAGTCAGTTCATTAACAACTATCATTATCCCTAAATCCATAAACTTTAATTTATTTTACTGTGCAGCAATTTCTACAAATGTAAGTCATAAAACAAAAGGGAGTGTTTAGAGAGAGGATTTAAAAAGGAGAATAATAATTTTTTTTTCTTTTCTAGTCAGTGCCATCTATTTATTTTTTTCCTCCTTTTTTTTTACTCCTTTTTCTAATTAAATACTAATTGTCATCTTGTATCAACTGATACTATTATAAGTCATTACTTAGGATACTAGTAGTTCTAGCAACAATTGTCTCACACAAAAACTCTCATACCAACATGGATACATAGCAAAGAACTAGATTTTAATTCCTCATCATTCATTACAGTTACAATTGGTCTAAACAGAGTAATGAAAGAATGCTTTTTATTTCAGTTCTTTAAGTATGTTTCTTAACTTACCCTTTTAATAGCAATGTTCTTTCACAGCAAGAAGGTAATTAATTCTTCTGTGTGCCAGAAGATGCCACTGTAGCACTCCCTGACAAACGGCAAAGACTGATGGCAGGGGAGAAGAATATGAATATTAGGAGGTACAGCATCTGATTGATTGTTCCTGAGCATGTGTTATTGTGAGTAACTTAAAAGTATGAGATCTTAATTTGGTAAGAGAATGAGATTATGCAATGTTTTATTAAAAAAAGAAAAAAAAAAAAAAAACAACCAAAAAAACAACCCCCCAAAAAACCTAGATACTGGGAATTAAAGGAAATAGTTATTTTAAGGCATAATTTAATTAATTGAAATCCTAGTGTAGTATCTGATAGCTTGGATATTTATGTGCTACAACAACGTAAAAAACATCAATATGAGTACATGTTCTTTCTCCAAAGTTTTTTTTTCTAGAAAGGATTTCCCTACTGTTTAATAAACTGTATAAATCACTTTAAAAAAATAGTCTCCTTACGTTACTATTTCATTTTCTTCTACATCCAATTAATCGCAGAGAGGTTTGGTATCATCTATCTACTGCAGTGTCACAGTTCCTTTTTTTTTTTTCTTTCTTTTCCTTTAAAAAATGTTTTTACAGAGCAGTACATCACTAGCTTTAGAAAGAAGGCTTTTCGCTGACAATAAAGAAACAGGGCAGCCAAAAAGTACCTCCCTAAAAGTTCTATCTAAAAAGATTATTTTATTTTATTTTAGGAACTATTTGAATATTTTGCCTCTTGATAGCTATGATACTTCTTGGTGACAAGGGAGAAGAGGGAAGAAGGTTGCATTAAAGGGAAGCCTGATTAATGGTCAAAAATGCCCAAATTTATAATCTATAAAGAAATACAATAGGAGGAAGCACTTTAAAAGCACTTACTTTGAACAAGCTCTCTATTACTTAAATGTTTGTCCTTAGAGATAGAGCAGTGCCTACATAAGAAAGCTAGCAAATACATTCAAAGTGAGTGTGCACTTGTACTTTCCAGTGGGACACTGTAATCCACTGTCAAACATGAGTGTCACCAAATGGACAACCAATATACAGCCTTGAAATTTAAGCTGTAGAGGGTTTTCTGCTACAATCTGTGGGGAAAAAAAAAAATCACAAGCAATATACAATGCAAATTCTATGCCATGTATTATTACTGAAAAAAAATTATTTTTCTGTTATTACATGCAGACTTCATGTCTTGAGGTCAAGCAGGTTTATCAGCTAACATTTTGAGTTTATGATATTTCTGCCTGATTAGAAGCATACCTAACTTAACTTTATGTGGTTTTGGGGAAAAGACTAAGTGGTTTTCAGTGAGTCATAGTATCCTAGAATATCCTGAGTTGGAAGAGACCCATGAGGACCATTGAGTCCAAATCCTGACTCCAAGCAGGGCAACCTAAAAGTTAAACCATATATCTAAGAGCGTCATCCAAATGCTTTTGAACACTGACAGTCTTGAAGCCGTGACCGCTTCCCTGGGAATCTTATTCTAATGCTTGAAACCCTCTTCAGTGTGCTTGAAACCCTCTTCAGTGAAGAGGTTTTTCCTCATATCCGATACGAACTTCCTCTGATGCAGTTCTAACCTACTCCCTGCTCCCCCTCATGAAGAATTGTAAACAGCAATAAGGTCACTTATGTATCTGAAGCTAGATAGTAGCTCTCCTTTGTTTTGGACGTAATCTCACTGCTGTCGTGTTTTGAACAAGGAGTCCCTCATGCTGCTTTAACAAGATTTCACTGAATATACATTCCAAAAATTAACAGTTAAAAAATCAAATTTCTAATATGTTTGAATTTCCTCCTGAGTATTTTAATTCATTTTGTTTCTTTTTATTTGACTTCTATTGTTTTAAGCTGTTAAATTTTCTATATATTCTCCATGACTACAAGCAATGCTAAAAATGAATTAAATAACATTTTCATGTAATCCCATGACTCATGGATGTCTGCCTTTAGAAGGGCATCAAATATCCAAAAATGGTGATAAATTGAGACAGTTGACATAACTTTAGCTCCTCTAATCCTTTCAATAGGTTTCAGAATTTGGGATCATAGACAATTATAGTCCTTGTTATAACACTTACTGTATTGTTATTTGCAAGTTTTCTTTTGTAAGTGAGAGTAAGGTCAAGAAAGTAGGAAAGGGATATTACACTCTGTGGTATTTCCATGCATTCATATGTGGGCAAAAAGCTCCATTCCTAAGCCAAAGAGACCATCTCAAGCTTCAGTAAATACTGTTTTAAAAAGGTAAGTTGTATTGATCAAATTGATGAATTTAGTGATGGTAGAACATGCACATGTGCTCTTTTCCTTCTCTTAATCTGTATGCAAAACAACAGGTTTCTGCCAAGAGTTCGAGAACTGAAAAAATAGAAATGGATTGATGCTCCTTTTTTTTTCCGTACCATTCAGAGGCAATGAAGAAAGGAAAGCAGTCAATCTTGACTCTGCTTTGTAAAAATGACCAGATCTTGTTTTTTTCTTTTATTAGTGGACTATTGGGCTGTAAGCCATTAAGTATTGAGAAGGAACATAGTGACCTTGTTTGGTCTGAGTACACTTAAAAAAAAAAAAAAGCAATCTTAAACAAGTTTAGAATAAAATTTTTATTTCTTCACTAAATTAAATACAACTACAAGGTTTTTATTTTTAATTACAAGGCTCAGTTAAAATAGAAATAAATAAACTTTGAAATATTTAATTGAATAAACAATTTATTGAAATTTTTAAATTCTTTACATTGAAATTTATTTTCTATTTGTAGTGGTGTTTTGCAACATATATACAATAGCATACACACAGAACACTAGTTAAACACACAGAAGTAATTGTTATCATGCCTTATAATAAAAATAAGACAATGCATTGTTTTTGTAAGCAAAATAGACCCACACTGAACAGGAATATAGTTTTCAAGGGAAGGCAGACAAAGACTGAAAACAAGAGTTGCTTTTTCTGTAATGTAAAAATTATGTGGATTAGTTTTTATCATCTAGGAATGTACAGTGTCTGAAGAAGCTGAATACAAGGAAGTTGACACTAAAAATAGATAAAAGATAATTCTGTTCTACTAGCTGATTATTGACAGAAGAACTTACTTTGACTTTATCTTCCACAAAGGTTTCTGTATCATGGTTATCACCACAGGGTCTCTGGTTACCTTAAGCAACATGACTAATAGTCTGTTGCATCACACTTGCTTTCCCCTTCTCTCCTCATGGAAGAAATATGTGTGCACTGGAACTTTTAATTTGTTACTAACCAATGTCAAAGAATTACATCTTACATCTGAGTGCAAGAAGTTGTGCTTCTTATGTCCTTTCTCCAGCTTTGCTAAAGACATCAGTAAGACCTACGCAACTGAGGGATCAAACCAGAACAGTGTATTTCTCTCTAACATCTCTCTTCCCTGACCAGAGTAAAAAAAGTCACCTGTTGTACTGGTTTTGGCTGGGATAGAGATAATTTTCTTTATAGTAGCTTGTACAGATCTATGTTTTGGATTTATGACTGAAAGTATATTGATAGCATACCCAGGCCTTTTCTACTTCTCACACTGTCCCACCAGTGAGGAGGCTGGGGGTGCACAAGAGGCTGGGAGGAGACACAGCTGGAACAGCTGACTCCAACTGACTGAAGAGATATCCCATAACATGAGATGTCATGCTCAGTAATAAAAGGTGGGGGGAGGGGGAGAAGGAGGAAGGTGGGAATTTCATTGCTTTGGGGTTTGTCTTCCCAAGTAACTGTTACACCTGATGGAGCCAGCCCAGCTTTCCTGGTGATGTCTGAGCACCTGCCTGCCAATTGGAAGTTGTGAATCAATTCCTTGTTTTGTTTTGCTTGCTTGTGTGGCTTGCCTTTCTCTATTGAACTGTCTTTATCCCAACCCATGATTTTTCTCACTTTTACTCTTCTCATTCTCTCCTCTGTCCCACTGAAGAGTAGTGGGTGAGCAATTGTGTAAGACTGTTGGCCAGGGTTAGACCACAACATCTGTATAAGATTTTAGCTATTTACTCCCTTAGTGAATATAATGATCTTCACTTATCTTCCACAATTAGCTACAGCATTTATATGGATAATTTGAAAGCTCAAAGATTGAAAGGAATGAATGCGTGTTTTTTAATTTTGCTCTGGTTTGTCATTAAAGAGAACATTTCAGTGGAAGTATGTGCTTAGTTCAGTTCTGACGGATGAAGATAAAATTATATTTATCCCCGGTGTATGTATGCAGCTTCTAAAAATGCTTGAAGTATACTAAGGCATGCTAGCCATTACCCCTTCACAGAACCCTAAAAAGCCCAGTATATAGTTTAGCTTCCAAACTGAAGATACCCATACATATTAAACTCTCCCATAGCAGAAAAACGACATTCAGGATATGAGGAAATACTAAGGCCGCACAATTTTTTATTACAGTGAAATGACTGTTCCTGTCAGTGAGTTTCCTACTCGAATTCAAACCCAGCCCAGTGCCTCAAATGCAGTGTGGTATGTGCTTGTCTAACCTATATAATTAAAGAAATACAGTCTTGAATAATATATTTTAGATTTTATCTTTTTTGAGCAGATCTGGAAATATTCTCAGATTTTCACTTGCACTAGTGTTAAAAAACATTGTATATAGAATAAAGAACTGATCTTTCCATAGTGAATAACTGAAATAAAATGCGTGAAAAGGAAAATGCAGAAGCAGAAGAGCTTATATTAAGTAAATGGTGGTATTTTAAACCAGATCAGTGCACATATTTTTCTTTAGTGAAATTTGTAAGCCACAATTTAGTTTTAGGAGCTTGACACATTATCATTTCCCAGGTGAGTCTCAGCAGGTATTTCTCAGTGTAGACTCAGATCTTCCAAATTACAAGATACTAAAACTTGTTTTAGACCTAGACTAGTTTCAGAAACATCCTTCCTCTGGCACATCATCTTTTACAGATCAAGAAGAAATGTTTCAGGTAGATCTGTTACTAATAAGGAAAGGTTCCAAAGACCAGAAATGCTGGCTCTTCAGGAGGTGTCTTTGCTTTTTCTAGAGAACACAATAACTTTTCTCTACCCTATCCCATAAGAAAGTGTCTTCAGAAGTTAATAAACCAGCATTAGGTCTCTCAGCCTTTCCTTTTTTATTTATTGTTTTATTGGTTTGGGCCTTTTTCAGTCCATTTACTTAACATAGGATGTGTAACATGGCACTGATTTAAGTGAGGCAATGTACTTCAATGTCATGAACAACATTCTACTCAGACCATAGGCTATTGCTGCTAGTAAATCACTTTATGGGTATCACCAACTTATCTGTACTTCCAGTATCCATTAATATAGTGATGTTGGTCATTCAGATCCTGTTGGGAATGCATACATGAACACATTCAAACTAAAAATGAAATAAATATACTTCCTTCTCTGTTACCCCTTTGTTTTCTTTCAACTACAGTAAATGAATGTAAATCTTGTACTCCCAGAATATTAAATCATGTTTTACTCTTTAAGCTTCTATGAATCTCCTAATGCTTCAAAATATTGCATTGTTTGTAGTATATCACGCTGCTTTAACCTTACTAAATTACACTCTGTTTTCCAGACTTTCTTAACTATCTTCTTTGTTGATAGCCTCCTTTCCTATGTACCAACTTACTCCTAGCAAAATAGCCTTTATTCTTAAATCTGTTTGAAAGACATCTTTTGAATCTAGGTTCCTTTTTATGTTGGATTTGTGGTGATTGATGTGCATTTGGGATTCTTGTCTGTTTTGTTTTGCTAAAGCATGGCTAGTTAGAGAAACGTGGGAAGGAAGGGAGCCTTCACAAATTAATCAAAAGTAACATATAAAGAATGGGACCACTACTACAAACACCCTATCTTTAAATTTTTCTTGATAAGATAAACTGAGTTACAACATTGTGAAAGAAACATAGAGTGAACTCTAGTAGCAGGATTTTATTTCTGTAATTTTTGGAATGTGAAGATACATTGTGCCTGCTTGTAGTGCTAAATAGTTAAAAAAATGAAGATGATACTTTCACAACAGCCTCCAGAAAATGTATTTGGTAGCAAAGATTACGTGAGCTTAAAAGAGGCTATTTTCAAAATTGTAATCAAACTTAATAGTCCAATTACATCTTAGAATTTGAAGAGCATTATGTACTCATTCTTTGTTTTTATTTCTTTCATTTTTTTAAATTGAGCATAAGAAATATATCCAAAGAAAACTGAAAATGAAATAATGATTAGATTTTTTTTAACTTAGTCTATAAAGAAGTACATAAAAATCAATAAATAAACAAATTTAAGTATGTAGGTATTTTGTATTTCCCTATCAGAAACAAAATTATAAATAGGCAAATTTTCATATTTTCATTTAAAGATTTTTTTCTTCTGTTTTTAAGTGCCGTGAATAAAATTATAGAAATGTGATGTGATGAACAGTACTCCTCTTCTTGTACAAGACTTTATAAATGCTGTTTCATCCTTAAACCTAAAGATGCAACTCAAGAAAAAGTTTTGTAGGCTTTTTTAAGAAAGGGTCATATTTTGATTGTATAGAGAAAGATCTTTTCCCTGTATTGTAGAAATAACATCCAAAGACACAGAATCAGAGAATGGCAGGGCTTGGAAGAGACCTCTGGAGATCATCTAGTCCAACCCCCCTGCCAGAGCAGGTTCACCTGGAGCTCGTTGCACAGGACCACATCCAGGTAGGTTCTGAATATTTCCAGAGGACACTCTACAACCTCTCTGGGCAGCCTGTTCCAGTGTTTCATCACCCTCAAAGATGATTTTCCTTATGTTGCAGTACATCATGCTATAAACTGTCCAAACTATTTCCACTCAGTGATAAATTTGCTTTTTTAAAAAAAAAAATTTACCAACATTTTTAATCCTTTATCCAAATATATGTGAAATATATTCTCTAAATTTTATTAGCCAGCTTATGTTTACTTAACCTACAGTTCAAGTGTGAAAGGTATTAATTTTTTTAAAATTCTTTTCATTTTTAAGTAATTAAGTGGGATTTGTCTCACTTGAAAAGTTATTTCCTAAATCTCAAGTAATCTATATTCACTGTCTATTCTATCAAGAAAATTCGATAACTCCAAATAGTTTTCTTGATCAAAAGTCATGTATTTAAGAAAACCTGTATGAAATTTTCTCTCTATGTAGCTGATTTGCTATGAAGAAAGAGATTCTAGATCACTGGGAAAATGAAAAGATACCTAAATATATTACTATGAAAATATAGCCTCAAGAATAATCTGATTTTCAAAAAAATTGCATAGGCATTTTAACCAAACTTCTCTTGATTCCTGAATGCCCATATTTCTGGTTTTCTTCACAGAAAATAGGATTTGTACAGTTTATGTGCCTAAACAAAGCTTTTTTT
>VWZY01012439.1:230572-249387 GCA_013399075.1 Chloroceryle aenea
TTTTTTTTTGTCAAATGAGTTGATGTTGATGAAAACTGCCTGATTCTTACTACACTGTCTACTGGGTCAGTGAAAAAGATACAGCCAGTAATAACCTATGCTTTTGTGCTAAAGACAATTCCTGTTTTTTAAAAATAATGACTAATAATGACCTTGCATTTTGTGCATGACATACCTATGCACATGACACTTCAGTCTTCCTTTATAAAAATGTATCTATGTTTCTACTTTTTTTTTTTTTACAAAACTATCATAGTGCACATGCTTGCTAAGTTTTCATTACTAACATCCAGGAAGTTATTTGAGAGCTCACTGTTTATGTAAATTTTCTCAGCAAGACTGGAAAGCTGAAACTCTAGTACATTAATGAAAAAAAGTCTAAGAACACGAGTAAGCAGATGGAAAATTATTAATATCTCAAGACTGTTTCATGTAGTACAATAATCGTGGCATGTCATTTTCTCAAACTTTTAGTTTAATTTTTCATGACTGGTTTAACAGTCTAAAGATGCATATGTTCTCTCTGTTCCAGTAAGTACAACTATTACAAGACAACTATTATCACCTAATAAATCAAATCCAGTCTGTTCCATTTCTTATTCTTGACAATGCCAGTCCATACTCAGAACTTAAATTGCTCACATAAATGATTGAAAAAGATTTCTAACTTAAACAGGAAACATCGTCTTTGCTTCTTTTCAAGGATAAACAAGGCATTAATATTACAACTATAGAAGAATGTTTTCAGCCTTTGAAAGGCTCCTACAGAGTTGACCTGATGATTACCTGCAGACTCTTTACTATCTAAAACAGTTCCTCAAACATCTGTCTTGTACTGGAGTTAGGATGCCCAATGGAGACAGGGAAAAGAAACATGCCTTCTGTGAACAACATGAATTAATTGAACTGTGTAAGAAATAATTAAAATATATATATATATTTTTCTGTAGGATTTCATTTACTTTCATGTATTTTTTTTTTTAACTTAGGGGGTTTAATGCAAAAGTTAGCCTATAATAACATTGTTTCTCTACTTACGCAGAGAAATGATGAACAACATGATGAACTTGTCATAAAGAATTTTCATATTAACTTTTGCAAAGTAGCAGTATATTATTTTTCTTTTTAAAATATTTATTTCCTACTGAAATCTCTATCTAAAAGCAAAATCTCAGACAATAATTTCATACTATGAGGAGACAAATATTTATAGGTATCATTTACACTGTAGTCAGATGTCTTTAGCTATCGCTCTATAACCAGCAGTGTGACTTTATGTTTTGAATCGGAGTGAAGTTTCTTGATAGAAGCTTTATTTTTATTTGCAAAGGTTTGTATGATGTCTTTTTCTGGATGGATGCAATTTACTCTTTGATAAGCCATTTCTCTGCGGATATTGCTCTAAGTATTGACATCTTCCTTCAGTGTTGCAGAGTTTTAAAGTAAGATATTGACTTAGCTACTCTTTAGCACCCAAGCACTTAACGTAAGTCCTCCAGCCTCACGTCCCTGAGGCTGGTCACAGAATTTCTCAATGATCCCATCAAATTAATAACGACATGATGCGCCTCATGCCTTGTGAGCAAGCCCATAGCATTGTTATGGACAAGAACAATTTTGGTGACCTGGAACCAACCTACAGGAAGGTGCCTAGTTTGTGTGTGGCAAACATGCAGAGAGTGGAGATTATGGCTTTTGTTGTGAAGCACTGCCTTTTTTAACTCTAGCCAACAATTAATCTGGGAATCTTGTTTCTTTTTCTGTTCAATTTAAACAGATTTTTTTTTTCCTTTGGAATTTCAGTGTTTCATCATGAAACTGTTTAGATTTGTTGATGTGACTCCACCTGTACTGCTCTTCTCAAAAACATTTCTAGGTCGCCAGTTTTTTTTATATTATTGTAAGGAGAAGTCTGTTAACTTTTAATAAAATCATAAAAAAACCGGACCACTTTTTAACTATATTAATCTAAGGGTCTATTCAAATGAATTGAAACACACAGAAATGTCCCATAGTAGATATATTTATTACTGGAAACATTAGTGTTCTGTAGAAAAGTCAAGAAACTAGATGGAGCACAAGACTTTTAGCTTTTCAACTGCTTAGTGTAGGGCTTTATCTTCTGTGTTTTTATATTAGGATTGGCTCTGTTCTGGTACTTCTGGTTTTGGTTATGCTTTGCAATGAATTTGTAAACAATTTTGATGTGTCTGTGCATTGTTTAGGTACTCTTGATGCATTCCAGCAGCACTGGTCTCTCTTTATTCATTCTTTCACTTTCATACCCAAGTGCACCTGCTGCTCTCACAATGTTTTTGTCATGCTCTCATCTTTCCTGCTACTTGTAGTGACTGCCTTAACTCGTCAGTGGAGAAAGGAATAGTTGCTGTTAGATCAGCTTGACACTTCTGGACAATGATCTGAGGCACAATACACATTTGCCGGTTGCTATAATAGAATTGATTTGCTCTCTTCAGTGTTTCTACTTAAGCACTGAAGAATGAAGTGAACTGTTTTCTTTGTATTAGGTTAGAATAATCTACATTCTGTAATGCTAATAGTGATAAGTAGTCAGATAGAAATAAGATTTCTTTCAGCCCCAAATGCATTTGTTGTAACCAGAGAAGATAGTCTAAGAAGAATTAGTAACTATTAATCCGGGATTTCTAAATTGTCTGGATACCTCCAGCTGTTGTGGGGAAAAAGAAAGAGTTCTTTCACTGTAGTAGCTCTGCTGAGATGAAAAATTTGGTAATTTTCCTTAATTTGCTCTTAGTAAACATGTCGATCTGCTGGTTCCTTGTGGATATGTGCCCTGTATTTAGTATGCTTGCTTAGTATCACTCAAAAGCACAGTGCTTAACAAAACCACATCTCTCCTGTCACTTATAAATTGTATCTTGAGAAATTTTTTTTATGCTATTTTTCTTTGTTTCTTTTGGTGGAGTAGACTGTGATCTGATTCGCGTACTATCAGATGTGGGTAGAGACAGCACTGTCCAAGACTGACCTTTGGCAACAGAGAACAAAAATGGTGAAAATAAAATTACTTTTAATTAGCCTTAAAAAGAACAATTCTTTTACTGCTGTGCCAAACTTTTACTCAGTCACTCAGAGCCACCATATGTATAAGCATAATGTGCTCATGCTTATTGGATTAAAATGGATTTAGATTAAGGTAGCAATAATCCTGTACTTATTTTTATTACTTTGTCCAAGGAATGGAGGACAAAGTGGTTTTGGTCCAAGAAAAAAAGACATAACCCTTCTGGATACGCAGCTAAACATGTGGGAGTGTTGGTGACTGGTTGATGCTTCTGTGATCACAGTTTCTCAGTTCTGCATGGCTTTCATAAATCCTTCCACAAGGTCTTTGAGGCCCTGCCTATGCTTCCTTCTCATTTCCTTGAGTAGAATAGCTTGAACTAAGACCTTGCCTCTGTGTCTACACATTTGAGCAGTTCTGCACTGGGCAAATGATCAGAAAAATTGTCAATATTATCTATTGGGCGGGTTTTGGGGATGGGCAGATTTTGTAGAAGAAGAGTAGGATTTTGGTAGAAAACGTATCTTAGGAGAGAATGAGAGGATCATATGCAGGAGGAAGTGGGAACAGAACCACCAGGGGAAAAAAATTCCCATAGCCTAGGATCTGGCTAGTACCTCTGTATAGCTCAATAGCCACCTGTTATTCCCTCAATCAATGCTTAAGGTAAATCAGGAAACATAATCAGTAGAAGCTATATGGGATGGCAAAGCAATACTGAAAGTAGATGCAAGGATAAACAAGAGAAACAAGATGAGAAAAATTAAACCAGAAAAAGAAACCTAGACAAAGAATATAAATAAAGAACTGTGAGAAAAAAAATACCTGCGGGGGCTATAAAAAATAAATAGGAGTAGTTCTCTAAAGAAGGTCAGAGATTCAAGCAGATATGAGAATTATGTGAGCTTTGTATGTTTAAGACAAGTTTGTTCATGCAGATGAGGAAATAGCATACTCAAGAGTGTGTTTATATGATACCAGCTGATTTGCATGCAGTAAGAGTGATTGTGAACACATACCAGATGGCATAAACTTGTCATTATACACCATATTTTACCTGTTTTTCTAGCTGAATTATTCGCTAACTCCTGGATTTTTCCACTTTATGCCATGTTTCTATAATTTTGTGATTCTCGTGCATAAAGAAATTATTTCATACATGATATTTTACACGTATATTATACAAATCTCCTGCAGTTACATAGAAGCATTGTGATTTTTTGGGAAGCAGAGCTGGACTAAGGTGAGTAAAGGAAATTGAAATAAAAGCAAAAGTGCATTGAGGTTAGCTTTTCCTAGATAGGCATCTTTGTGCTTCTTCATTGGCATTTTATTTATTGAAACATCTGCCCTTAAACATGTCAGTCTTCTTGCTCCTCACAGGCAGATTCCACTTCTTGGGTCACACCACTGAACTCACTAAGTAATGCCTTCCAGTTTATTGTAGTTCCAGAAAAGCTGTCCTTCAACACTATCTCACATTTAAGTGTGGGTCAGTATGTTGTTATAGGTTATGCATGTTCTTATAGATTATAGCAGATGTAACCAGAGACAAAAAGAATAATATGGTCCCAAACACTAATAGGCTAATTTAAAGTGACAAAAAAATCCTCAAAACGAAACAAAACAAAAACAGTAACATAAAGGAAAAGTAAGGAAGAGAAGACAAGAATAAGGACATTTTAGGTCACCTAGGTTCATAGACTTGTTATTTGTCTGATTTCAGGTTGCAAGGTATGTGGTTTTTTCTGCTTATTAACTAGAATCATGAAGAAATATGAATGAAATCAGGACCACAGACAATTTGTTAGAGAATTCATTGTTTCATAGATCGCTAAAGTGCTCTTGATGCACACTTACAATGCTTTACTTCTTCCTGTAAAAAATCTTGGAGAAAGTGTTTTGAATAATTTTTGAATACTGTAATATTTCTGTAAGAAACCATGTACTGCAGTAGCAGATAAGATAAAAGGAAATTAAAGTTACTGAAAATTGGGAATATTTACAGTGGGTGGGGTGTCATTTAATTTGATATTTCTCTACTGGTGTGATATATTAAGCAAATTCACTTTGTTCAGTATCTCAAATGTCTCATCTTCAGTGAGGAGTTACTTTGATTTTTTTCATGAAAAAAAAGAAAAATAAGTGTCCAGTTTCTACTTTTTACCATCACATGGTCCATGGTTTTACATTCTTCTGTCTCCCTCCTCCCAAAACACCAGCTCCCCCCAAAAACCCAAATGCAAGCAAGCAATCAAAAAACCTCAACCTGATAATTTTAATATATTCCAGTAATGAAAATAATGAAATTTTTTTTGATTTAGATATAAAACTAAACAGCAATACCTCTGACATAAATCAAGTTGAAAGTGTAAAATGAATTAGACATGAGAAAAATACATAGTTCTAAGTCATCTTGTCTATTCCAATGCCAGTGTGGAAATGTTTGTCAAAGTATATATTAAGTGATAAATCCTGTTTAGCTTTAATAATTTTAGTAGTGTAATTCCTATTCCTCCTCTTCAGGGATCACAGCATAGCACAGGAAATCTCTTAGGACCCAATTCTGCCAGTTTTACCCTGAACAGTCACTTAATCCACTATAATCCCATGGAAAGCATTTTAAGGTTTTGCAGAGGAAGGTATTAACTCAAGATGAAAATTCTGTCCTATAAAAACAAGTTATGATTACTGTTTAACTTTCTAAACAATTTGTTACTTGAATATATGTTCTTAATTCAGAACACATTGGGAGAAGAAGAGGCAAACAGTTTAACCACAATTATTTAGAAATCTCTATAATTTTTACATTGGTAAATAGTAGGTAATCAAGATTATGGAGTAATTTCTGTTATAACTAATTTTTCTTACCTGCTTATAGCTTTGTCAAACACTTTACTTCTCAGATAAAAATTTATTTTTTTTTCTGTGTGTGGAAAGATGTCTTTGAAGTATCTCCACAATCTGGAGCAGGTCATGTGTTGATTATCAGCAGATTCTGCTTGTCAGTCCATCCAGATCAGACCTATTTGAAACCTTAAATGCTTAAACATGTTCAGTCTCTAAACAGTATATTTCACGAGAGTAGTAGGAATTTCCAGGGGGTATTAATATGTACACAGGTTCAAAGCTAATTCTTACACAGACCATGATGTAGCTTGAGTAGAAATACTTACAAATATTGGTCTAGGGGAATACTTGTTGGATTAGAAGCAGGAAACTGGAACAGGAAACAAGATAAGAAAATCATACTTGCATTTCTCCCTTTGTTACTCATCGAGAGCTCATCTTCTTTCATTTGAGGTAGGCAAGTAGCAGTCTTCCATTTTACCAATTTTTGGTGCTAGCAAAAAGCCTTTTTTGGCAGTATTCACATAGACCCCTATATCTAACGTAGTAAAGGCATTTCTCATTTTTTTTAGCTACAGTATCTTTGAAATGAAGATACTGTTCAGTATCTTGCAGAGTATCCGTTAATTATATTCCTTCTTAGAGCCAAATAAATGTAATTGAAAAAAATTTGCTTTCTAGCAAAGTTTCTAGTTTTAGAACATCAATACATTTACATATGATGTGGAGAAAGGAAGATATCCTCAGATAATGACCCTATTTCAACAGGTCAGAACAGGTTTGGTTTTGTTGTTTTTCTTTTTTTGTGTGTGTTTTTTTGCTTTGTTTTGTTTTGTTGTGGGTTTTTGGTTTTGTTTTTGGTTTTGTTTTTTTGGTGTGTTTTTGTTTGTTTGTTTGTGTTTGTTTGTTTTTGTTTTTGTTTTGGTGTATGTGTGTAGGGTTTTTTCTTTCTTTTTCTGATGTGAAGTTCTGTGGACTTCCTGAGGAGAACAAAAGGGAGGTGAGACACTGGAATGCATTGCCCAGAAATGTTATGGACACCTCATCCCTAGAAGTGTTGAAGACCAGGATGGATGAGGCTCTGAGCAATGTGGTCTAGTGGGAGGTGTCCCTGTCAATGGCAGGGGGGTTAGAAAGAAATAGTATTTAAGGTCCCTTCCCACTCAAACCGTTCTATGATTCTATGATTCTATGAAATATCTTAAATGTTCCTTTAATTCAGCTGACATTTTCATTCCAAAAGCCACACAGCCCACTTTATTCTTTCAGGCTTGAGACCTTGTTTTTAGTTTTCCTCAGTCCAGTGTCTAATTACTTTCAAATAACTACAGTGATTTCTCTCAAGAATTCCTTGTGGAGTGTACCTCAAATTTATCTGCCTCTATAGAAATATGTGCAGAATTACGTTTTACCTATGTATGGTTTTTTGAATTGCACTACTCCAGTATGAGAATTTTCCCTAGATATCCCCACATAATTTACATCTATCTTAGCAAAGATTGTGAGCTTTTCTTAAATATAAAACTTGATCAGAAACAATGGCTATTCTTGGTTTTAATACTTAATTTCTAAACCATCATAATTTAATTTTTCATTTCAGAGGCTTTCTTGTTGAAGCCTCAATATCCATGAATCAAATCCTACATTATTTCCTCACAACAAATAACAAGTGAAGTCATTAGTGGAAAAGAGAGCAGCAGGCTGAAAAGAAAGACCAGAAGGCCACATTCTAGAAGATTAAAAATAACCATGAAAAGGACTGCATATCTGACTTCGAGAAATTATTAAAATGGAGCTCAGAATCTGGCCTTCTCATTCCCTTAGTATGATTTTTTGGCTGCAGAACTGAAAGAGGAAAGTTAAAGGAAGTTCTGTGCCCACATTTTCAAAAAGCACTGAAATGCTGGCTTTACCTGTCTGTTTCTATATTCCCATGAACTGTATTTTCATATTTTGTTGTGTTTGGGTTTTTTTCCTTCAGTCATAGGGCCTTCAAAACAGGTTTTCCCTAAATTAAATCAATTTAAATGAAATCATGTATGTTGTTTCTATTATCTTTGATGTAATTACATATATTTTGTGTATATATATACATAGGTTAGATTGACCCCATATTTTAAAGAAGTGTCACTGACCATACATTGGTCATCGCGTGTTCTTACTTTCTCTCCCAGAGCATCCAGACTTGTGGCAGATCGTGCAGCCTTCCTCCAAACACNTCATTGAAAAGTTACCTCTGTAGGTGTAGGATTTTTACAACTATAATGATCTAAGGGCATAAGAAAGACAGTTTTGTGGGTAGATATAATTACATCTACGTTGTAAGTTATGAATTAGTTTGCATGAGGGTGATAACATAAAAACAAGGACTCACCTTGTGATCTACTGTGTTTGCAAAGAGTAGTAGTTTTAGATCATAGAATCATAGAATCATAGAATAGATTGGGTTGGAAAAGACCTCCAAGATCATCGAGTCCAACCCCTGATCCAACTCCAATTACTATATCATGGCACTAAGGGCCATGTCCAATCTCTTTTTAAAAACCTCCAGGGATGGTGAATCCACCACCTCTCTGGGCAGGCCGTTCCAATGCCTGATTACCCTCTCTGTAAAGAATTTCTTCCTAACATCTAACCTAAACTTCCCCTGGCAGAGCTTAAGCCCATGTCCCCTTGTCCTGTTGTTGGTTGCCTGGGAGAAGAGGCCAACCCCCACCTGACTATAACTTCCCTTCAGGTAGTTGAAGAGAGTGATGAGGTCACCTGTAAGCCTTCTCTTCTCCAGACTAAACAACCCCAGCTCCCTCAGCCTCTCCTCACAGGACTTGTGCTCAAGTCCCTTCACCAGCCTGGTTGCTCTTCTCTGGACCCACTCCAGTACCTCAATATCCTTCCTGAACTGAGGAGCCCAGAGCTGATCTGTTAATTGGAAATATATTTTCACTGCATTAAAATGCTTGAAGGTTAATACAATTTTCTAAAGGAGGAAATAGAAAAAATGACAGAAAAAAATTCTGTGTTTTCTGCAGTAAAGAGAAGTATTTGCATCATATACAACCATATAGGCCTTCACAGACATTTCACTGAACACGAGCCAGTTAGAGGGATATATTTTTTAAAATTGTATTTGACAAGATGTTGTGCATTTCAAGAGTATGCTTATACAGATTATGCCAGAACGACACTTTAAAATATTAATTAGCTGTTCAAACATGTTGTATATCAAAGCACATCTGGTCTGTGATAAAATGTGAAAAGAAATGGCACATCACCTTTTAAGATAGGTTGATAGGGTCACATAGATCAGCTTGTTCCTATCTCCACTCTGGGAGTTTCACCACATCTCACTTTTTATGACATAATTTGCATTTTAGAAGACATTATAACATAAGCTGTCATGCCAAAATTTTCTCAGCAAACATTTGTTTTCTAAGTGGTGTAACAGAACTTCAGAACTGGAATATCTGGAACTTCTTTATTCCTGTCCCCAAGGTATTTATGCTTGCATCCCTTGTGAGAGTCAGACAGTTCTCGAGCCATGGACTACAAAGAGGCACGTTGGTGTCTTTCTATTAAAGTCATGCCATTGTGCAGAAGGGGAAAAACTGAAATCAAGAAACAAAATTCCTGATAGTTCAGCTGGGTAAACTAAGTGTTCCCATGGGAAAAGGAACAGATAGGGTTTTGTTTCTGTTCCCACAGTAACTTATTTCTCTTGTTTGTCTAAAAGCTCCCCAATGCAGCACATAAAAGCAGATGTAGATGCCTTTATTGTAGATCAGACAAAGCTGATCTACAAAGAAGATCATTGTCTGAGAGGTTAGGTGAAGGTGACTTCTTGACTCTGGTCTATAGAATTTTACATAAATCTATTTCCAGTTTAAGATAATATTTAAAATCCTTAAAGACAAACCAATTGCCATAATTCTTTCACTTCTTTAGGCCTTGAGTATGTATCAGAACATGCAAATCTTGGTGTGATATGGTGTGATATGCAAATATGGTGTGATAAATTTCAGATGTCTTCATTATCTAAGAATCAAAATGACGTGCTGAGATGATAGGCATAAATGCTACCTTTAAATAAATGTTTCTAGAGACAGCAAAAGAACTAGTGGTAATAGCTAGAAATAGATAGAGCAAGAGTGCTAGTGGCAAAGACAAAAATGAAAGAACAATAGTTTCCTTTACAAGACTCAGCAATAATAGCACACAACAGAAAAGCTTCAGAAGCTGATAGCTAATTTGCTCCTACATTAATACCCCGTCCAACATTAGAAAATAGAGTTTTTGAATTATTCTATATTTTATCTGATTATAGTAAGCTGTAAGCATAATGCTAAGTTTCGTGCCAAAACTTTATTAAATCAGATATTTAAACGTATTTTTTCTGCTTCTTGAGTGCATTGAAGTTTTGCTAGAGTTAGTGCCGATGGATGACTTTAACAATACTTCTGTCTGTAAAAGATGAACAATGATACTTGTGAAGAACCTGAAGTTTGCACTGATACGTGTGCAAAGTCCTTTCACAAATCAGTGGAAGCATTTCATATATCTGTGGAAACAAACAGCTACCTACCTGAAGAAATAACTCCCCAAATCATTGAAAATACTGTTCTTAAAATATTTCTTCATTGCACCCCATTTCCTCTTCTCTGTAACATTCCAATTTTCTTTTCAGTGTATTCAGAGAAAGATTAACCATAGTTCATGTTTTCTGAAAGAAAGTTATCAGTCACGTAATTGATTAAGTTGTGCCACAAGTAAAACTCCAGACTGTAGATATCTACAATGAAGTACCCAAGTGTAGGACCTTGATTTGGTTGTCCCAAGACAGTAGTGCCTAGACATATTGTTCATGCGTGGGCAACTGAACTGAAATCCAATGCTGACCATACCTGTTATTACACCTGGCTTGTGATACACAGTTATGTCATGGCTCAGTTGCCATAATATGCTGTTAGATGCATTTTGAAATTCAGTTGATTTTTTCGGACTATGTCCTTCTGTTGGCCCAGAAGTACACACATTTCTTGTAAGACTTCTGCAATATATGCCAGCTCAAATGGAGGTTTTGGATACTCCTGGCTTCTCAAATGACACTTCTTGTTTTTTCTACAAGTTTATAAACTTTTATCAAAATCAATGAGATCAAGGGCTTCGTCCACTTCAACTTGGAATGGGCTTTGCCACTAAAACCAGTATTATAGCCTAAATGTTGAAATCTCTTTCTGCTTGTCATCTTTTCTAAAAAAGTCAGTCTTTGCAGTGAACAAGCAGTAAATCTTAATGAATTACCCTTGGGAAGCAACCTCCCTACAAGCACACCTGATTATTTCCTGAGAGGTTTCTCTGGCTTTCCACCATCATATTCCTGAACCTTTAGCTGACATGAGGCAAACAGGAGCACTCAGCAGCTGGGAACAGGCTGCTGACCACTGAGCCATTCATATCATCTGTATGTGACTCCTATCAAGGACTCTAACAGAAGCCCCCCCCCTCCGTGTATATGTAAAGAGCCTCATATGAGATGCACACTACTAATTTACACTTTCCTTCTTTAGGCCTGCCTTTCTGCAAAGACTACATTTTTCTCCTGAAGTATCTAACCTCATCATTCTTTCTGTTTCTGAGAAGTAATATGCTGAATCGTGAAAAATAGTAGTTCTATGTATCTAAAGGTTTTGACAAAGGCAACATGTTTTGGAGGGGTATAATATAATCAATCACACAAATGTATCTTTTGATAAGCATTAAAAAGATGTTTGGAACAATATCAATATCTAAACTGTGATGAAAACTTTGAGAACTGGTGATGACAATTAATTAGTTATTCAATAGCCCTGTAGTTTTATTAACTATATATACCTTGTGATACATACACTTCTATATAGAAAAATATAATAATATGCAGAATAAGAAATCACACTTATGTTAGAATAATAAGTCCTATTTGAGAAAGCTTATTTCTGATTATTAGAAAATTGAACACACTGAAATATAGAAATAAAAGCTACTAATAATTTTGTTACTTCTTTAATTCAATAGTCACTGTTCACAATGACAGTAAATCAGACACATTTATTTTTCTCTTTTTTTCTTTTTTTTTTTTTTTAATAATTAAGCTCCCTTTTTTAAAGAGTAAGCTATTCTTAGGGCACTTTCTAAATGTCTGCAGATTGCATTTACAGTATGACACTCAGATGATTCATATGACATTTTCTACGTATATTAACTGAATGTTTTGAAATGGGTGTTCCTGTTGAGAGAAGTGAAAGAAAAACCCAGTTACACTGCCAGGAAGAACTTCAGAGCTCATTTCACTGCTAAGAATCTGAACATAGAGGTTTTTAAGGTATTAGTATTTTTTTATTTTCCTGCAATGAATAATATTTGGAAATCAAGTAGAAGCATTTAAAGAATTTTGGATTTCTAATATGGTGAATGTTCTATAAACAGTCTAGGTACTTCCTGAATAAAAATATCTAAAATTCCAGATTATTTGCCATTTATCTTGAGGTTAATGATTTGTTGTGTGGTTTGTTTTTTTGTTTTTTTTTTTCCCTCAGATGCTTGGTTTGAAGAATTATGGTTGAAATTTATACTTTTTATTCTCATATTTTTCTTCTACTCAAGCAACTAACTTGCAATATATCACAGCTGTCATTATAATGAGAGAAAACATCATGATGCAGCAGAAGTTAGTCAATTCAATTATATAAAAGATGCAGTGAAATTATTTTGATAGAAATGCACCTGCTGAGGCTGCCTGCTAGGCTAGTCCACAATTAGATACTGTGCAAAAAGTTATTATAAAGTTCATTTAGACAATTTATTTCTCAAGTGTGGCAGGGGAGAATTTCCCTGAAGGAAGGGTCAAAACTCTGAAGAAGTGTTTATTTCAAAAGTAAAGGTGAATTATGCAACATTGTCCTAGTAAAGGTAAAGTGAAGAAACACACTGCCTTTAAAAAAAGATTCAAAGGTCTAAAAGATTTCATAGATGGATGGGATCAAGCCACCAGTGAACTATATAGCCATGGTCCATAGGTCTAAAACTAAGACAAAAAAGATGAGGATTTATTAAAGAAAAAAAAACAACAAAGAGTTCAAGTATCAGCATGTCTCTCACTAGCCCTACACTGACATTGGATTTCATTGGTACTAATAACGCAGTTAAAAAAGGCAAAAGAAGCTTACTATAGAAAATGCCTCAGAAAAATGAGTGAAGGCATAATCTGCCTTCCATGAAGAGCCTTACTGCTTCTATTTTGGAGACAACTTCTCCACCCCAGTACTACTGGGAAGAATCATATATTTTTTTGTGTGAATGGCCTTCTGATACAGTTCTCACTGTTCCTGATTGCTTGTGTTACATCCAGCAAGTAAAGCAACAGTTTATTGTGCTAACATGAAGCAAAAGCTGCCATAAAAATATTCATACTCAGAATTATTTTATCAATTGGTACCCATTCACTCTGCCAAGAAGAAAATAAACCATTTCTGGAGCTTAGATCTTCCTGACTGCTAGAGTAATCATTTTGTGGGTTCTTTTACAGCTTATTTTGCTTACAAGTTATAGCTTTCTGCCATTATTCTAATAAATGAGAATGACTGCTACAGTTGTATGACAAATTTGTCCAGTTTATATTTTCAGTTTAAGAACTGCTTGATTATTGTAACCACTGGTTTGCAAAACTGCCCTTTTCATATTGTTCCATCTGTGAATATTTTGTTCTAATAGTGGCTGTCAGCAGTGTGAAAAACTTGCCAAACCATTTTCTATAGCATGGTATTGTCAACTGCATGTTTTAAGTGAGCTTGAATATTGTCACCATAAAAAATGATTTCTACTTTTGGGAGTGGTTTTAAGATTTCAGGAGCATTTGTCCATGAAGAATATATCAGCAAAAGAGCACTATCTTCTTAGTTTTGAGGAACTGAGAACAATTCACTTCTTAAAGCTGGACAGCAGATGGCCAGCATGTCATTAATATTATTCCTCTATAAAAGTATCTACAAAAATCTAGTAAAAAATATACACACAGAGTTCTTCAATATCTTTCCCAAAATTATTATACTAGCAACCAAAAAAGGTTCTCATGGGTGTCTTTCTAAATGACATCTTTTCATCAAGTATATTAAACAAAAGAATTAAAATATGTACATAAAAATGAATGTGTTTTAGGTCTGCATTTAGAAAATATTCTCTGTATGCTGATTACACAAGAATTCTTTAAATGTGATATATAAAAGAAGGCACCTGATAACTCATATTGATATGTTGTCTGCAGAAACAATAGACTCCCATAGTATGAACCCCATTTTCTTTCTTTATTTTTTTTTTCTTTTTTCCTCTTCTCCCCAGCTTTTGTCATGAATTAATGCTAATATTGAAAAAAACTAATGAAATTTTGAGATATTTGCCTCTGGGGGTTGAACTTATATAAAAATTATCACAATTTCTGTCTTCTTAAAATGCTTGTTTGACACACGATAGGTTTCAGACACTAGTTGATATTTGCAGTTAATTCATATTTGCAAAATACCATGGTGATCAATTTTCATAAAAACATTTTATAAAATATTTTAATTTGTAATGTAAAATAAGAAATATATTTTCTGCTTCTCATAACATTATTTAGACTCATTTTGTAATAAATATAAAGGTGTATGTAACTGAAAAGAAGATTCAACAATGCTGCTGGTAGTCAAGAAAGCCCTATTTCCATACAGAAAAAAATAATGCCATGTCTATTTGTGTATAAAAAAATCATAGAATCACTTAGGTTGCAAACCTTTAAGAACATGGAGTCCATTCACTAACCTAACACTGCCAAGTCCACCACTAAACCACATCCTTAAGCGTCATGTCTACACATCTTTTAAATTATCTACAGGGATGATGCCTCTACCACTTCCCTGGGCAGCCTGTTTTGCTGCTTGGCCACTCTTTTGGTGAAGAAATTTTTCCTGATATCTAATTCAAACATGCCCTGATGCAACTTGAGGCTATTTAGTATCTCATCCTGTAGTATATATAAGATACTTGAATAATTATTTGTGCATATACAGAGTTCAAAATTGTTCCTTCAGAATAACAAAGGAGTATCAAACTGGCCAGTGAAAATAATTATGTAAATACTATTAATGATTAAATCATACTTTATTCAATAACATGACTAAATCAATTAAATTTCATGGCTTTTTATAGCACAATACATGCCCTTGTATTCATGAATAATTTATGTAAGCAGCAATAACAACAATGACAAAAACAACAAAGACAAATAAACCCATAATATATGTTAGTTAACTCCTGAAAAGGTTAAGAACATCAAATTTTCAAATATCATGACCTGACTTTAATGACCCAGTAACAGGCTGACATTTGGAGTACTGTTTTTATGTAATAGCACAACACATGCAAAGATCAGCAAGTGCAATGTAACTGCTTATCTCAAAGGAGGAAAATAAGTAATAATGGTACAAGAGAGGTTAATAACAGGTACAGGTCCAGCCTGGCTTTTATCAGTCTCTTTAGAAAATGAACTGGAAATTGCTGTCAACTTGATTGGAAAACAGAGAGGAGAAATTGATACATATGGGAGACATCAGTCAGAGTGGAGAAGACTGGTCTGTGTGAAGGTTGTTTGCAAGGTTACCTGCTCTGACGCAATGGAAATCTGGAATTTGCATCTCAAAGCTTTGTTCTTTTCTCAACATAGTGTCACATAAATTGTCTGCCCTGGGGTTTTAATTTCACAGATGTCTAAGCTCATTTAGAAATTAAAGTGCAATAATCTGTGATCCACACTGTATCTTATAATTCTGTTTTTTCTTAGCAAATGCTACATGGTGATTGGTTTGTTTACACATCAAAACTGTACTCAAAGTTAAGGTGCTTTTTCTTTGTTGTTCAGTACATCTGTACATTTATGTGATGGTTAGAACATTATCTTTTTCTCTAAAGTTTCTGTTTTATTTTTGTGGGGAAGCTTCAAATTTATTTTTCTTAATATATATTCTTATAATCTATGCTCTTCTATAATTCCTAATCAGTACAGTTGGATGACAGATGCTTTGTAAAGGTTTTAATTATGTCCCTTTTCTTTGTTAACAGAGATATTATCCTCTAAGGTACTGGATCTCGGTGAAAAAAAAAAAAAAAATTACTGTTCAGGAGGCTTTTCAGCAGTTTGACTGTAGTGTGAATTCTGGTAAATAATGCATTATTGATTTACTAGAGGAAATTATTTGATTAATTTTAGTTGTTCATTATGTTTTCAGATATACACGATAATATAAACTTGCTTATTCCAGGTTGTGGTTGGCAGGACTGAAGATAGAAAAAAGCAATCAATTCATGAGCAAAACTTGAGCCCAGGTTAGCATGTAAGAACATTGTTGCTACCTCCTCACACTAGGGTCATAATTAAAAAAAAAAATTAAAAAAAATATATATTTATAGTCTTTATTCATAGGTCTTCCAGCTCCAAAAACTCTAAGGAAATAAAAATTCTTCAGAAATTTCCTTTGAAAGTATCTTGATTTTACCTTTGTGGATTATATGCAATGATTCTGGAGATCCAGAAAATTATCCTGTCAAATGGGAGCCTTGCTACTTTAAAGATAATTTTCAGTTTGAACAACCCCCTTTCTTGCAGATGTAGCAAAATTTCATGGATCAGACAGGACCTCTCCAGTAATCTGTTCTGCATTCAAACTTCATAACCTGAAATTACATCCATAAGACATAATGCGAATTGTGGAACCCCATTACATTACTCAATAGGCACACTTCAGTTTCTGAAGAGCATGTGTTATGGATTCCTGTATTGTAGAGTTGCACAAACATACATGATAAATGTACTACTCCAGGTCACCCTCAAATTCTTTCTAGACAGCAAAAAACCTTTAATTTTTTTAATATAATCTTAGCCAAAAATTCCACCATTATCTACAAACATCATAATTAGCCCAATTAAACTGTATCTGTTTGAATTAATTTTTTTTTTCCCCCTCCTGCTATATTGTTTATTGATGGTGCCAGGCTTATTACAGAATTTCATTAAAATACAATACTGATTCAAAGAAGCAGCAAGGAGCTGTTTTACAGTTAAATTTAAAACATCAGGAAGGGTTGAGGAGGAAAAAGGGATGGTCTGACTGAAATTTTTATAGCTTTGGTATTGCTGGTAAATTGTCTACTCCATTCATGAATATCTTCAAATATAATACAACCTTTCCTTAAAAAGAACAATGCATAGTAATTACACACCTTATGGTATGTTTAGCATAAAATATACCATATGAGAAGCAGATTGCCTTTGAAACAGTTTATTCAGACAGGCCAGGATTTTCCCAGTTTAAAGTCTTGGAAATTCAGCAGTTTCAATCTGTACAGTGTAGCTACAGTCAGGGTAAGAAGGTAATAATAGAAGTACTCCTATAACTTTTGTGGTTAGTATTTTTCAAAACAGTACCTAACTACCACTGAGAGTGGCTTCCATCTCACTTAACTGCAGTCAGTTGTATCTCATCTAATTATCCTGGAATATCTTTGCTAAGGAAAGAAATGGGCATTCATAGGGCACATCTCGTTCTCATATAAACATCTAGTGCTAAACTCAGTTGCCTAAATTCAAGGACATAAAGCCATTTGTGATGCTGTAATACATCCAAAACTAGGGGATTGGCAGACGTTTGAAACTGCTTTCCTGACATTTAAATAACAAACAGAACTGATATTACAGGTTCTGCAACAGATTTTTGCCCTTCTGTCTCATCAGTGGAAGGCCAGGTGGAATATCCTAGTCCAGATGTCAGTAGACATGTTTAGGTAATTTAGTTATGTCCCTGAAGCTGAGGTGAATAATTTCCCAGATGAGCCCATTTCTCACCATTTTCTGTGGAAGGAGCCTTCAGAGTAAGCTTGGATGCATATTTGATCCAATGAATTCTCCTTGGAAGCTGCACTGGCTTTAATTAACACTGTTGGACTTAGTGTTAACCTGGAGTATGCAACTGCCCAGTTATTGGTCTTGTATTCCTCAGTGTTACCTCTGCATTTGTCCCTGACAGTTGAGCTGGAATGTAAGAGTAAGCTGGGCTACTATGGGAACCTGATGAGAACCAAGGACTAGAAAACTCCTTCAGTTATAATGTGGTGGTGTGGCTATTCAGCAGGACAGTGACAGGATAGAGCTAGAAAATAGTAATCTGATTAACGGAAAAAATAATGCATGAGTCCTCATCCTGATCATAATTTCATTAAAGACTTTCTTCTGAGTACCTCAGTTTTTCCTTGAGCATACTGAGATCTGTAAGACTCCTCAGAGCACAGTATTGTGTTGAAAAGACTTCTAATAAACATTGAAGCAATGGCTGCTTCAAGACGTAGTGATTTGAACTGCTGCTGGAATTAGTGAAAGAAGATCTCTCAGTGCTGTGAGAAATGAGTTTAACTTACCACAGGATCCTCCTATAAAGTGAAGGGTCATTCTTCTGTTTTCTTCCAGCAGATTTATTGCATTTGAAAAAAATGTTCTCAAATGAAATACTGAGTAGGATTTTTGTGTACTTTTGATTTTTCATTTATACTGAATATAATAGTGAAATCTACATCAAAGTGAGTAGTGTAAAAATAGAAAGATTACATGTATAGCATAGCAGAGCACTGAGAATGTGCTCCCATTCTCACTGATTTCAGCAAGAAACAGATAAAGATACAACACAGCATATTAGAATATATCATAGAATCACAGAATCATAGAATAGATTGGGTTGGAAAAGACCTCCAAGATCATCGAGTCCAACCCCTGATCCAACTCCAATTACTATATCATGGCACTAAGGGCCATGTCCAATCTCTTTTTAAAAACCTCCAGGGATGGTGAATCCACCACCTCTCTGGGCAG